>OX101794.1:17000921-17053421 GCA_944452715.1 Ophion slaviceki | reverse complement strand
TGGTCCATCAACCGTGATACATTTCACGATATGATTTTTGAATGATGCGTGAACTCTTCGCAACGTCTCGTTAAAAATAGCTCGACAAGTGTCGTTTATGCGTTCCTTCGTATCTTCCCGAGCGGTTGGCACATCTCTGTTGATTTCGCTTTTGAATGCACTCGACAAAAAATAGTCCAATGGTGTTTAATCGGGTGATCGTGGAGGCCAGGCAGCTTGAGCATTTATACCAATTCATCGACCCACTAGTTGAAAAACAATTATTTCAACGTCATCCCAAGGTCATGAAATTTTCGGTCATTGATTTTGTTTCTTTCTGCTGTATATTTGTGGCCAATAAAAATGGGGTTTCCCTTGAACAAAACACGCGGTGACCTTGAAATCAGGTTGATACCTCCGATTGCAAAAAAAATCTGAGTCTCCCAAAATCTAGACATTGACAAACCATTTAAATTTCGTTTCTGACTTTTTCGTCTAAAATCAATATTTACAGGTGTTTTCGAGTGACCAACTTCTAGCGAATACCCTATATATATATATATATATATATATATATATATATATATATATATATATATATATATATATATATATATATATATATATATATATATATATATATATATATATATATATATATATATATATATATATATATATATATATATATATATATATATATATGAGGTATTCCTCGTGAATCCGGTGGACTTTTTCCCTAACCCAATGAAGCCAATGCGATTTTAAAGAATCTGATTCCATTGACTCTAGAAGACACCCTGAATTTTTTTACATTTTTCGAAACACCCCTTATTAAAAAAAAAAACAAAAAAATGGCCCGATTTAAAAATCTGAAAAAATTCCCAAAAATGCGTGGTTATATGTAAAAAAAATTCAAGCTATCACCCGCAGTGGAAGTGAGATTTTTCTGTGCTTTCTGAGCGATTAAATTTTAAAAAATCTGAAAAATTGACTGCCAACAATTCCAGGTTCATGATTGTGATGTGGTTATTCAAAAATGGTCAAAAAAATTCATCGTGGGTATCAAAATATTTAAGTATCCGCCCGAAGTAAGCGATTATTGAATTTTTCGGATTTTTTTAACGTTAATCGCTCAGAGAGCACAGAAAAAACCATACTCCCACTGCGGGTGATAGCTTGAATTTTTTTACACATAAACACGCTTTTTTTGCGAATTTTTTCAGATTTTTAAATCGGGACGTTTTTTTTCGGATGAAATTTTTCTTTTGACTAAGGGTTATTTCGAAAAATGTAAAAAAAATCAGGGTGTCTTTTAGAGTCAATGGAATCAGATTTAAAAGAAAATCTAATTTGCGGGGGTCAGAAAAAAGTCTACCGGATTCACGTGGAATACCTCATATATATATAAACATAACCTATAAAATATATTTAACATAGTAAATTTATTGCTTCAGTGATATATAGATATGCACGTAACACTTTTTCACTATTTTACATGAAGTGGAAGGTTTTTCATCCGACGATTTCCATCAGCCAAACGTTTAAAATAATACTATATGTTCTCTGATAAATCGCATCTACAATCATCATCATCATCATCGTCATTCTTATTATATTCAGCGAACTCTTCTTCGACGCTCTCACGCGTTGCGTGCCTTCGTACAATTCGAGCGTTCATATCGATACACACAAACTACAAACACGCTCGATCGCAAACACACACGCGGGCTTCGCACTCGCCGCCGCAAGATGTCCCTGTCTCCTGGACTCGTTTTACTTCGCGAGCGAATGGATTCGTAAACGGGAAAAAGAGAAGAATGAAAAAGGAAAGGATGAGAACAATAAAAAATACGAGCGGCGATTATTGACGGGGATGCGGCCATCTCGGGTCGTGTAGGAACTGGAAATTCGCGCTGCCGCACTTCTCTTCCCTCGGACGCTCAACCGTGCTTTCTCTTTACTGTTGAAACGGGATATCCCTCGGAGAGAGGAGTCAAGGGAGGGGGGAGAGTAAGAGAAGTTGCGTACACGAAGAGAGTACTCGAGTCTTGCGTTTTTCCTTGCGGAGAAAAACTACCGCGAGGTGCACAGTTGCTTTTTTTATTTTTCGAAACTCGAAAATTCTCGGTTCAGTGGATAGCCGAGAGGGAGGGGTAACTCTAGGCGGTCTCCGAGCCGCCGAACTCCCACACAAGGCGCGTGGAAAAATTTATTGATTGCGAATCAAAATCGGGCGAGATTCGAATAAGTAATCTTTGGAACGTCAGTCCGAAGCTCAACTGACTGTGCAACTCTTTGATACGCGTCCCCCGGCGTGTCGAAAAAAATGACGCAAGTTTGCACCGTTGGAATGCAACGGTTTCTTTTGTTTTGTTTCTTATTTTTTTTCCGTTTTTCGAAGCGTTTTTTGGGAAACATTTTATTTGAGCGATTTCTGTTGATCGGCAAAAACAGAAATGTAAGCATGTTCGAAAGAATTAATTTCCGTTGCCCTTCGATGGTGGAAACTTCGACATGATGGAAAAACCGAACTTTCACACCGTCGAACAATATTATGAGGGATAAAAAAATTCACGCTGAATTTGAACTGCCTGATTATAGTCTGAGCGAGAGCAATCGATCATTTAGTATCCGGAAGTTTGAGATTCCCAAAGCTGGCATCTTGGAAAACTATTTTTTTCGAAAATCTCGGTAGCACCATTTTTACACAGATTACAGCCTTCCGAAAAGTGCTGGTATTCCTGTCGAAAATAATGTTTAAGGTAGCCCTATCGCCAGGCTTCAATCCATAGGATTTTCATAATTTTTTTTCGAGCTTCACTAAATATATTAATAATCGTCTCTGTAAAATTTCAGGGTCGTTTATCGACCTTATTACAGAGAAAAGAAATATTAAAATTGCGTATTTTTGTGAAGGAATTCCGAGACGACATACAAAAACCCAATTTTCGGTCGCTACGAAAGTGTATATAATAGTGGGAATCCGTCAGATTCTTAAAAATAATTAGATTCACATACTTGACACTTGTAGTAATCCAGTGCTCTCAGAAAAAATTACGCGTATTGACCTAATTTTTATGTAATATCAAGTTTAATTTGAACTTCCGGTATTGGATTTATTACCACTTGCTACGATAAAGAGACGTGACAGCAAGGCAACAGCTGACTGTACTCCTAACCTCATCTCACTCATTCGAATTTCCACACATATTTCATTTTTAACCGACATATTTCGCCGACACTAATTTTCCACGCTTTTTACCAGTCGTGGCCCGAATACGATGCTTTATATTTCCCGCACCTGACATTGTTTCGACAGATCGGCGTTGAAAAGCATGGAGGTTAAACTCGCCCGGTTGAGTAAAACGAGACGGAGATAGAACCAATATTGCCAAATATCAAACCTAGAAATACTGCGCGAATCGTTGGCATAACTATTTTTTCATTTTTCTTATTAAATGTGAACATTAATTAAACAGATTACACATGGAAAATTTAGTTATTAAAATTTTTTTGTTTGCATATGTTACAAATATAAATTGTACAAGTCTCGAGTACGATCAGCGGTATGACTAGTGTGAAGCGATAGGACTACCTTAAACCTACGTTGACACACTCGATAATATTGACCTGGACGAATTTTAAATAAGATGCTCACTTAATTGTGCCTTTCGCGGAGGGCCGTATTTTGTGAGGTCGCAAAAAGGTCTCTTCTGAATCATTGATTAATAACAGTGGCGCTTAGAAAAAATGAGTCACAATGCATTATTATACCCAACGATAAACTGGAATAAATAATGTCGCCCAAATTTAGTAGATTCAGTCATTTTGACATTTTCTCTGAAAAGTTGCGGCTACGGAAAATTCTTCTGCTAGTCACATTTTTCTAATTTTAATCATTAGTATTTTCTTCAAACGTTCGGTGAGCCCCTGTTTTTATTGTTGTTACGGAATCTTTAGAATTTTTTCCACGCGTGCGCAGTTGATCTCAGGCATCCAGTTATTTTGTGTGTTAATTATTAGATAGAAATGTGGCCAGCGTGTAATTTTCATAAAGTGCCGTATACCAGGTGTGTAAGTATGAAACCGGAATTTGCCCATAGGTGGCGCTAGATGTCGATGCAGTTACCGACACATCACGTCAGCGGTGTCTTGTTATTGTATTGATATCCGACAAAGATTTCCAACTCACAATAACACGAGTTTCATTCAGTAGCATTAGTTTATTAGAAATAAACATGTCGAGTTTTGTGCCAACAAATTACGATTTGCGGACAGCACTACTTTTCTGTTCTCATCTGAAGAAAACCGCAGCCGAATCGCATCGAATGCTTGTGGAGGCGTTTGGTGAGCATGCTCTCGGTAAAACACAATGTTTCGAGTGGTTCAAACGGTTCAAAAGTGGCGATTTTGACGTGAGGAACGAAGAACGTGGAAGACCACCGAAAAAGTTTGAAGACGCTGACCTGCAAGCCTTGTTGGACGAAGACGACGCTCAAACACAACAACAACTGACGGATCAGTTAAAGGTGACCCGAGAAGCCATCTCCCTTCGGTTGAAAGCCATGGGAAAGATACAAAAGGTGGGGAAATGGGTTCCACATGAACTCAACGAAAGACAGCAGGAAAACCGCAAAACATCATGCGAAATGCTGCTCGCCAGGTTCAAAAGAAAGTCATTTCTCCATCGAATTGTGACTGGCGATGAAAAGTGGATATATTTCGAGAATCCTAAGCGCAAAAAGTCATGGGTTACTCCGGGTGAACCATCAACATCGATGGCAAGACCAAACCGCTACGGACGAAAGACAATGCTGTGTGTTTGGTGGGATCCGAAGGGCGTAATCTACTACGAGCTGCTGAAACCTGGGGAAACTGTCAATACTCAATGCTACCGACAACAAATGCCCGATTTGGATCGAGTTTTGCGTGAAAAACGACCAGAATACCAACAAAGACAACACAAGGTGATTTTGCTGCATGAAAATGCACCAGCACACAAAGCAAAACAGGTCCAGGAAACGATAGAGTCGTTCCGTTGGGAGATTCTTCAGCACGCGCCTTACTCACCGGACCTTGCCCCATCCGATTACTACTTGTTTGCATCGATGGGACACGCACTTGCTGAGCAGCGCTTTACTTCTTACGATGATGTACGAAAATGCCTCGATGACTGGTTTGCCTCAAAAGAGCAACAGTTCTTTTGGCGCGGAATCCACAAATTGCCAGAAAGATGGGAAAAATGTATAGATAGCGACGGAAAATACTTTGAATAAGTTACTTTGTATCATATCATTACAATAAACGTGTTTTTTCTGTACAAGAATTCCGGTTTCATACTTACACACCTGGTAAATGAGACGATTTTTATAGTCGTAAATTTTCGTTAAGGGGTCGTCTAGTGTGTCAGATGAAAAGAAGAGAAAACGGCCTTACATGACTTCTTTGAAGAAGAGGAAGGCGTACTCTATGGTCCGGGCATAGCAGATTGATCGCGAGCCCATTTTTTTATTATGAATTATACACAACAACTTTCAAACGCGTTTTTCTCAAAACACGATTTTTTCAAACTGCTGCCTTGATATCTCGAACACTATTTGATTGATTCTGCTCAAATTTATACAGTATCTTTAGTACATATATAACTACAAGTTGAACTAAACAGAGTTGGGCGTAATTCTATTTATAAACACGAATACGAATTTATTCACATCGTGATTTTCATGTGAATATAAATACAAATTTATTCATACTTCACTTATTGTAAATACGAATTTATTTGAACTTATTTGTATTCACATGCATGCATACAAATACAATTGTATTTACAAATATTCTGAATATACAAATAAATTCACAGAAAAAATTGTGAATATTCACAAAAAAACCTGTGAATTAAAAAAAAATTCACATCAAAATCTGTGAATGCAAATGTATCCACAAAAAATTGTAAATGCAAAAAAATTCACAAAATAAGTTGTGAGTTTCAAATATAATATTACAAATATGAAAAAATCCCAAAATGGGTTGTCAATTTCCTCAAGTTGAAGAAAAGAAGGAAGGAAAGAAAAGCGTAAGAACTCACTTGTGGTGTAAATTTTAATATAATTGTCGTGAATTCGATTTTAATTTTCTTCAACTTGAGGAACCTCACAACTCATATTGTGATTTTTTTTCATATTTATAATGTAATATTTGAAACTCACAACTTTTTTTGCAAAAATTTCTTTGCCCCGACGCAATGTTTTATCTCAAAATACGTAAGAACTCACTTTTGGTGTAAATCCTAATCTAATCATTGTGAATTTGATTTTAATTTGACTTAAATACGAAAAGATTCACAACTTATTTTGCGATTTTTTTGTATTTACAATTTTTTGTGAATACATTTGCATTCACAGATTTTGATGTGATTTTTTGTTAACTCTCAGGATTTTCAATAAATATTCACATTTTTTGTGAATATTCACAATTTTTTCTGTGAATTTATTTGTATGTTCAGAATATTTGTGAATACAATTGTATTTGTATGCATGCATGTGAATACAAATAAGTGAAGCATGAATAAATTTGTATTTATATTCATACGAAAATCACGATGTGAATAAATTCGTATTCGTATTTGTAAATAGAGTTACGCCCAACTCTGGAACTTAAATAATTAAGATTGCTTCGTTAGTTTTCCTTTTATCAGCTATATAGACCCCAAAGAAAATACGAAAAATTGAATTTTTTCTCTAAAGCGTAAAAAAAAAAATTTATTAGTATAAAAAATTATTTATGCTGTATATTATTCTGAAGTATATTCTGACTTCAAACAATTCACAAAGTTTGTTTAAATGTTAATAAAAATGATAGACAACGTATAAATTATTTTATTTTAATGGTTTACCAAAAAAAAAAATCCCCAAAAAAGCATTAAAAAACGGCCTTCACACTAGACGACCCCGTTAAAAGTTCGGTAACTTTGCTTGACATTTTTCCAGTATGCTGGCAAGTATTTTTACTTGGTCATAGACCAGAATCAGTTAATTACTGAATATTCGAGTTCCTTAAGAAATGTTTAAATGCCTGATTTTTTTTTCAATAAAAACCGACCGAAGGCTTGTTAATGGTAGGTGAACAAAGTTACCATCCGGGTCAAATTGACCAAGTGTGTCAAAATCGTAGCCAAACATGTCAACGAAGGGTTAAAAATCATCAAATAGCTGCAGTTTGAGTAAAAATAATATCGAGAATAAAAGAAAGCTCGGCTGCATTTGACGAATATTGATTAGGTTTTCAATTTTTCGAGTTTTAACGCAAAGTTAATTTTCCGTACAAATAAAATGGGGAAGAAAAATAACGAGAGCCGCCCTTTGTAGAGCTCAAATTTGGCATGAATTTTCTTATACTCAATGAAATATTGAGGGCTGCACTTTTTCGACAGACCTCAAGGCGTACGGAAAATATTTGGGGATTTTTGGGATGTCGCTATAAACGCTTGATTGATCGGCTCGTTCGATTATAATTATCTGTCGAGATTCTTCGATACTGGATGCAGATATCTCTCTCTCTCTCTCTCTCTCTCTCTCTCTCTCTCTCTCTCTCTCCCTCTCTCTCTGTCTCTCTCAGCTCTCGCGATACTCCGAGCTGTTTTCGCGAGCAGGTCAAGAGGGCATTCTCGTTGCGGCGCCGATCGGATAAGCCGGCAGTGCTTCTAGAATTCTCGGCGGTATTTTTTTCACGGTCGTGTGACCGCCGTAAGATCCTGATCTCGAAGTCGTCCCGTCCTCGCTCATTATCCACGATCCAATGCCACGGCTCGACTGACGGCCGATCGCCTGTTTCAAAAACGAATTGCCGCTCACTATTTCGTTTATCGTGGGTGTGCTGCTCTGCAGATTGAGGGCGCTCAGTTGGAGGCAGCTGTTCCCACCGGAAGCCAGATCCTCGGATCCACCCGATTTGCTCAGCCGTCCGTTCGTCTCTGTCGAACACGAGGGAATTAATGACATTTTCGCAGTAGCCTGCTGAAGGAGAATTTCACAATGGAAATGTTAGCTAAAGTTTCATTGTACATGGGCATAAAATGGGAGGATAATAATTATTCTATTCTATCATTCTCTATTCTGGGACATGTCTCTCCTTAAATATCTCTATTCTGGAGCAGGTTTAATCAGAAACATCTTTATTCCAAAATATCTCAAGTGTAAATCATTTCTGTGCCGAAACATCTCTGATCGTAGAGCTCACAAAGCCACAATAATTCAGTTCTGAAATATTACTGCTCTTAAGGGGTTACCCCCACTTGCTATTTTGAAAAAATCGATTTTTTTTATTGCATTTTTTTGAAGTGCAATTTGAAGTGCAGTTTTTTTTTATGCCCGGAATAGATGACTCTATGTAAATTTACAAAAAAAAATATTTTCTTCGTGTAAACTGAAATTGAAACTGTAAACGCGTTTTTCTGAAAATGGCATTTCTGAAGTCGGTGACCAAAATTACTCGAACACTAATGAACCGATCTTCTTGAAATTTTGCAGGCTTAGTTAATACATAAAAATGTAGTCTTTAATCGTTCGATTTTTTTTTTCGAAAAAAAAATGGCCGTTTTATAGCCAAAAACGGCCGTTTTTTTTTCGTTAAAATCGAACCATTAACTTTGACTGTCCGCCATTTTGTGAAAAATGAATATTTTTTAAAATCCTTCGATTAAAGACTAGTTTATACTTATATTTGACTAAATCCATCCGCATTTTTTTTCAGATGATCCACTTCGCCGCAATATTGGTCACCGCAAACCGTGTATATAAAAACATTATTTCATTGACGGCCATTTGCCACTAAACAATGTAATATTTTTCAATAAAAAAAATTACTGAAAGTTCTTCAAGATGTGTTCTTTAAGATGGTATATTGATCGATTAAAAAAGTTTTGTAGTTTTCTTTAAAAAAATTCATGAAAAAGGCCTTTTTGCGCTACAAGTGGGGGTAACGCCTTAAATATAACCATTCCACAATCTCTCGTATCCGAAACTTTTCTATTCTTGAATATCTGCTTTCTCCAAAATCTCAAGTGACATCCAAAACATCTGTATTCCGACAATTTCATCTCACAATATTTCTCTCCCAACACATCGCTATTCCATTCGTAATATTCCTTTACTATATTGGCCATGAATAAAACAGGCCTTAGGCCACAGTAACGGGCATAAAATCATGTGCGAATGTAACAATTTTTTTTCACTTGAAAAAGCGATTCACTTAAAAATGAATTACACATCTATTTAGTATGAAAAGCTGTTGGAAAATATGTATTTTTTTTTATGTACAAAATGGCCTACTACTAATATTTTCTTTTATCTTTTTTTAGGCGCTTCGCGGCGTGACATTCAGCATCCACAATTTTTTACCTAGAACAAAAAACAAAAATTCTCGTCAATCTACATTAGAGTACCTAGAGAAGTACGTAGGGAATTTTGAAAATATTGTTTTATTCAAAAGTTGTAGGTATTTGAACTTAAGAAATGAATTTTCCGTGAAAAATTTCGTTATAACTGCTCATAAACTGCTCATAAAATGAAAAGTTTTCGATTAAGGGGCCAGTCCACTTTGACAATTTCAAAAAATCAAAAGCAAGCAAGACTTGAAGAAATCGACGATGATGAGCAATCGGAAGGGATTTTGTACGATGCAGGAATTGCCGATTGAGTTTAGGTAAGAGTTTTTCATAGTATAAACTTCAAACGCGTTTTTCTCGAAACAACGTTTTCAAAATCTAGCTCCATCGTATCTCTAAAACTAATAAACCGATTCTGTTGAAATTCGAACCACATATTGTAAACATAATTCGCAACAAGATGACCCTCGATGGTTTTAGAATTTTGATTTTTACTCTTTTTTTTGCGAAAAACTGCGAAAAAACGCGTTTTTAAAAACTTTTTTCGTTTTTCATCTGCCATTTTTTTATTTTTTGATAAAACTTTACATCCGAGGGTCATTTTGTAGCTGGTGTCATACTGAATCTAATGGACTTTGATTTTTTTGTTTCAGACAAGCCGTTGCCGAGTTGTGATGGAGCTACCTAGCCCACCTATTTTTGAGGCGTTACGTTAAACTATAGTTTATTTTTTTTTCCTTAGGTACACGCTTGTCGCGTTTGTTACCTATTCTTTCCCATCATTATGACCGTTCTTTCCTCTACTGTTTACTCCTTTTTTCTCCATCTTTCTCCCTGTTCCCCCCTCTTGCGGCCGCAGCCGACTTCCCCCTCTGTATTATATTCATCATAACATTTCTGTCATGGGTATAGGGAAACTGCGGAAAACCTATACCAATACAGCCGGTCATCGAGTTCGCCCCCCAGTCGTGGAACTAGTCTTATTTCGCCGCGAAATGCCGAAGAAAAACATTTCACGACGAAATGTACGCGACTGGGATTCGAACCCGGGACCTCCCGGTCCGCTGGTTTAGTGGCGAGCACGCTAACCACTAGACCATCGCACCGTTTGTTAAACTATAGTTTTTGTACTTAAAAATGAATAAAAATGAATTAAATTTTTTTTAAATGTATTTCAAGACTTTATTTATCAAGCCCAACAACTTTTATATTTTTATCTTTTATAAAATCCTCAAAAAAAATCGCGAAAATAGCCTTGTTTTCGTGGCTCCAAAGTGGACTGGCACCTTAATCAGAAATTCCGTACGTACTTCTCTGCGAAATGCAATTAGGAACGTAACTTTTAAATTTGAAGTAAATCGAGGGAAAATTGTTGAAGTTATTTGTCACGCCAATTGGAAAAAAGCTGTTTCGAGAAGTTTCGAGTAGTCGGTCATTTTGTACATCGAAAAAAAAAATATATATTTTCTAACAGCTTGATATTCATACTAAATAGATGTGTAATTAATTTCATGAGGGAATCACTTTTTCATGCAAAAAATTGTTAAATTCGCACATCATTTTTACCATTCAGGCCGAATGGGCGATAGCATGCATTTTTAAGCACACGCGCCTCTGTGCGTTGTCTCTGGCACATAAAAAATATCAAGCCGCGATCTACTTCTCGCGTACGTGCTAGTATTTTAAAAAAGGAGAAAAATGGGAAAAATAGAGGTCCAAGATAAAATCATCTGTCAGATGGGTACAAGCGCTTTTAGAAATCGCATTTCCTGTGTCTCGCGCTTAAGTGTATGTAACGTGGCGCGGCAGAGGCGTGTACACTTCGCTCTCCATCGACTGACCCAGTTCGAGAAAACGCGATGATAGAGAGACGGATAAACGGAAACGAGCAAGACTGTGAGGGAATTTGCAACGTCGCTCGCATATCTGTTTACTATCGACGAACCCTCGTTTGCCTCATCGATACACACTTTTTAGGCCTCCCTTACCCTTGTAAAAGTGAAACTATTAGTTTCAGGGACACAAAAAAAGCTCTTTCAATTAGACTGTTCTAAAAATGGTTACGTCCCAAATATCGATGATGATCGATGTTCGCAAAGTACCTTCGTTCAATATACGACGCATTAAGGGGGGCACTCCATATAGAGGCTTCAAAAAATGCATTTTTTTCATTGCCTAAATTTATAATTTGAAATCTGTAGAATAGGATGCAGTTAGTGATTTTGGTCAATTGTCAAAAATGACGTTCCGAGAGCCTTTGAGCGTGACTCACCTCTGCTCCGTTTGAAGCCCTGCGCGCAGTTATTGGCACCATGTGGAGAGGTGAGTCGTCTATTCATAAATAGCTGTTAGAAACGCTTCTATACCCATAGAAATATTAGGAGGAAGCTGAAGGACTATTATATTTATATATAAGCGATTGTCTCGAAACTTTTTTTTTCAATGAGTTGAAAATCGGTGTACACGATTACTCAAGAACTATTTGACCGATCAAGCTCATATTTGGCACACGTTTTTATGATACTTATCTGCCATTGATGAATCTAAGAGGACCGACTAAAAATTATCAAAATAAACATTTTTTTTCTGGGTCAAAGTTTGAATTTATTTCCGAAAAAATCAAACTTTTTGTTCTAAGGCCTCCCCTTTGGCCAATTATCATGATTTTCCCAATATTAATGGCTCATCGACTGACCACCTGTGTATTAGACTGGCCCAAACAAAAAAAAATTCAATTGAAATTTTTGTTGAAAATGTTGTTGAGAATGACAAAAAAATGAGTGCTGACCAAACTTTAGCCCTTTATATCAATATTTAGAGGTCCCTCATTGCGATTTACTATTTCCTATTCATTTAAGGGGTTACCCCCACTTGCGATTTTGAAAAAATCGATTTTTTTTATTGCATTTTTTTGAAGTATAAGTATCCGGGCCCATACAGAAGTATGGGCCCGGAATAGATGACTCTATGTAAGTTTACAAAAAAAATATTTTTTTCGTGTAAACTGAAATTGAAACTTTAAACGCGTTTTTCTCAAAATGGCATTTCTGAAGTCGGTGACCAAGATTACTCGAACACTAATGAACCGATCTTCTTGAAATTTTGCAGGCTTATTTAATACATAAAAATGTAGTCTTTAATCGTTCGATTTTTTTTTCGAAAAGAAATGGCCGTTTTGTAGCCAAAAAACGGCCGTTTTTTTCGTTAAAATCGAACCATTAACTTTGACTGTCCGCCATTTTGTGAAAAATGAATATTTTTTAAAATCCTTCGATTAAAGACTAGTTTATACTTATATTTGACTAAATCCATCCGCATTTTTTTTTCAGATGATCCACTTCGCCGCAATGTTGGTCACCGCAAACCGTGTATATAAGAACATTATTTCATTGACGGCCATTTGCCACTAAACAATGTAATATTTTTCAATAAAAAAATGACTGAAAGTTCTTCAAGATGTGTTCTTTAAGATGGTATATTGATCGATTAAAAAAGTTTTGTAGTTTTCTTTTAAAAAATTCATGAAAAAGGCCTTTTTTGCAAGTGGGGGTAACGCTTTAAATGAATGGGAAATAGAAAATCGTGATGGTGGACCTCTACATATTAATATAAAGGGTTAAAATTTGGTCAGCACTCATTTTTTGTCATTCTCAACATTGTCAACAAAAACTTAGAAAATAAAATTTCAATTTTTTTCCGCTAGTCCAATGTAAATACTAATGAATTTTTTGCGCAGACTGTTTGAGATAATCCTACGAGGCGCTAGAGTGTACGTCCGGCACCCCTTCCGGAAAGCTTCACGGCGACTGGTTATATCACCGCCATTTTTAATTTTTTTTCAAGCAACAAAAATCGTTTCGAAAACTAGAATTATGTAATAAAAAAGTACCGATGACCCTGAAAAGATATAAACATTCCTTACGCTCCAATAAAAATCACGAATGTCGACTGAAAATTGGCGTTCTATATGGAGTGACCCCCTTAATTCGTGAACGATTTGCAAGGAAATGAATCTTAATTCGATATTTTTGACAACTTTTTATCTCGAAAATTCGCATCGTCTCAAAGTAAATAAACGCCGTTTTTTCTTGCACTTATTTTCTCCAATATATATGTTCCCATTTCTTTTTGTCGCCAACGCTCGCGTGACTGTTGCTCTTTACAGTCACGACGGTGAATTGGGATTTCGGTAAATATTTTCAATCCGATCGTGCGACGCGTGAATATATTATAGGTGGGTGAGACGAGCAGCCTTGGATTTTAATGATTCGCGTAAGCATGCGGTCTAGCGTTTTTTCGCTCGTTTTACGAACGAGGGCGCATATTTTTACAGCAGCTTTTTGACTCATCTGTGAATATTATCTCGCCGGAACGACGATGCTTTTGATACAGCCGATTGACGATGTATTTGTTGTTGGCTCAGTCGAGAGAAAATATTCGCGAGAACATGTCCTTAAGGCCGTCGTTTAGTGTGATAGGTCGGAAAAAATCGATTTTTTTAAATTGCATTTTCAAAAAGTATAATTTTTTTCGAGTATTTTCGATTTTGGACTTAAAAAATTCGAAAAATTACCCGAGTTATGGACCGTCATAGGGTCAACGGGAGCAATCGGAGTAACTACCTAACCTGCACCTGACCTAAGTCGCTTGGATTTCAATATTTTTCTATGAAAAAATTATGTAATATAGGTCAAACGTAGCCAAATATATTCTTAATTTTCCGAAACATTTAATTGAGTACTTTTCTTCCAAAAAATTTCCGAAAATCACCCTAATTTTTAGTGATTACACTGGTATAGTCCCTTAAGTGAGAGAAGTTGTCGCGAGTGGTTTCAAAAGACTAAAAACGGTGAGTTTAACGTCGAAGACAATGAACGTAGTGGAAGGCCGAAGACGCGGAGTTGGAAGCATTATTAGAGGGAGATTCGTGCCAAACGCAAGAGTTCCCGCAAATTACGCTTGTTCGGCTCAAAATTCGACATCTTCACACGAAAAGAATTATGTGATGCTGACACAAAATCGCTAACATTTGAAGGTTGTGGTCTTGCCAAATGTCCAAACTTACGATATGACGTTTTACATCTGACAATTTCAACCAGAACCTCCTGGTGGGGCCATCTTTTGTCAAACGGTGGAGACTTGTGTGTACTCCCATTACTATTTTTAACATGCATCATAATTCATGATTATTGCATGAAAAATCGTTATGTTCGGTTACACCGTCGCAATTATTTCGAAATTTGATTTTTATCTTCCATTCTTGTAAACGTAATAGCGACATGCTTACCGATTGTAAAACTCTTGTAATATTTTGTTTCAGGCCACTGGAAGCTGAGATATCATGCCCAAATAACGGCGGCATCCATTTTTTCTAGCCATATCAATATACGTGTAACTTTGTTAACCCCTTCACTGGTAAAGGATTTAAGAGTGAAGTGGGCATTTCTGGTAGACTATTTTTTTCTTACTATCAACTTGAAATTTGCTACTCGGGGGTTTTTGGGGTCGCTGATTACGAATCTGCATTCCAAATTTAGAAATTCAAGATGGCGGACCAAAAATGCAAAAAATCACTTGACGAGAGCGAACGTTGGTACTCGGGGGTTTTTGGGGTCGCTGATTACGAATCTGCACTTAAAATTTAGAAATTCAACATGGCGGATCCAATATGGCGGACCAAAAATGCAAAAAATTACTTGACGAGAGCGAACGTTGGTACTCAGGGGTTTTTGGGGTCGCTGATTACGAATCTGCATTCCAAATTTAGAAATTCAATATGGCGGACCAAAAATGCAAAAAATCACTTGACGAGAGCGAACGTTGGTACTCGGGGGTTTTTGGGGTCGCTGATTACGAATCTGCACTTAAAATTTAGAAATTCAACATGGCGGATCCAATATGGCGGACCAAAAATGCAAAAAATTACTTGACGAGAGCGAACGTTGGTACTCAGGGATTTTTGAGGTCCCTGATCACGAATCTGCACTCGAAACTTTAAATCGCAAAATGGCGGATCCAATATGGCCGACTAAAAATGAAAAAAGTCATTTGACAAAAGCGAACGTTGGTATTTGGGGGTTTTGGCGTCGCTGATTACGAATCTACACTCAACATTTGAAAATTCAAAATAGCAGATACGAAATTTCAAAAAATTACCACTTCACTGGTGAATGGTTCGAAAGTTATGTGGATATTTCTGGTAGATAAAATGTAAGTGAAAACCCCCGAGCACCAATTTTTGCTCACATCAAACGACTTTTTGCATTTTTGGTCGGCCATATAGGTCCGCCATCTTGAATTTCTAAATTTTGAGTGCAGATTCGTAATCAGCGACCCCGAAAACCCCCGAGTACCAACGTTCGCTCTCGTCAAGTGATTTTTTGCATTTTCGGTCCGCCATTTTGGATCCGCCATCTTGAATTTCTACATTTTGAGTGCAGTTCGTAATCAGCGACCCCGAAAACCCTCGAGTACCAACATTCGCTCTCGTCAAATGACTTTTTGCACTTTTGGTCCGCCATATTGGATCCGCCATCTTGAATTTCTAAATTTTGAGTGCAGATTTGTAATCAGCGACCCCGAAAACCCCCGAGTACCAACGTTCGCTTTCGTCAAGTGATTTTTTGCTTTTTCGGTCCGCCATTTTGAATCCGCCATTTTGATTTTCTAAATTTTGAGTTCAGATTCGTAATCAGCAACCCCGAAAACTCTCGAGTACCAACGTTCGCTCTCGTCAAATGACTTTTTGCACTTTTGGTCCGCCATATTGGACCCGCCATCTTGAATTTCTAAATTTTGAGTGCAGATTCATAATCAGCAACCCCGAAAACTCTCGAGTACCAACGTTCGCTCTCGTCAAATGACTTTTTGCACTTTTGGTCCGCCATATTGGACCCGCCATCTTGAATTTCTAAATTTTGAGTGCAGATTCATAATCAGCGACCCCTAAAACCCCCGAGTACCAACGTTCGCTTTCGTCAAGTGATTTTTTGCATTTTCGGTCCGCCATTTTGGATCCGCCATCTTGAATTTCTAAACTTTAAGTGCAGATTCGTAATCAGGGACCTCAAAACCCCCGAGTACCAACGTTCGCTCTCGTCAAATGAGTTTTTTCACTTTCGGTCTGCCATATTGGATCCGCCATCTTGAATTTCTGAATCTTAAGTGCAGATTCGTAATCAGCGACCCCGAAAACCCCCGAGTACCAACGTTCGCTTTCGTCAAGTGATTTTTTGCATTTTCGGTCCGCCATATTGGATCCGCCATCTTGCATTTCTAAATTTTGAGTTCAGATTCGTAATCAGCGACCCCGAAAACTCTCGAGTACCAACGTTCGCTCTCGTCAAATGACTTTTTGCACTTTTGGTCCGCCATATTGGATCCGCCATCTTGAATTTCTAAATTTTGAGTGCAGATTTGTAATCAGCGACCCCGAAAACCCTCGAGTACCATCGTTCGCTTTCGTCAAGTGATTTTTTGCATTTTCGGTCCGCCATTTTGGATCCGCCATCTTGATTTTCTAAATTTTGAGTTCAAATTCGTAATCAGCGACCCCGAAAACCCTCGAGTACCAACGTTCGCTCTTGTCAAATGACTTTTTGCACTTTTGGTCCGCCATATTGGATCCGCCATCTTGCATTTCTAAATTTTGAGTGCAGATTCGTAATCAGCGACCCCGAAAACCCCCGAGTACCAACGTTCGCTTTCGTCAAGTGAATTTTTGCATTTTCGGTCCGCCATTTTGGATCCGCCATCTTAAATTTCTAAATTTTGAGTGCAGATTCGTAATCAGCGACCCCGAAAACCCCCGAGTACCAACGTTCGCTTTCGTCAAGTAATTTTTTGCATTTTCGGTCCGCCATTTTGAATCCGCCATCTTGCATTTCTAAATTTTGAGTGCAGATTCGTAATCAGCGACCCCGAAAACCCTCGAGTACGGGTTTTAGTACTTGAATTCTAAGAAACTTCGTATACAACGCATTTTTTTCGACAGCCCGCTGTATGGCGGGCTCACCAGTCAAGGGGTTAATAATTAATGTTTTTTCAATCTGTAAAAACATGTGTTCTTCATTTCTTGTTTAATAAACCAATTCAACCAATTTTCGGGCGTCTAGGTAGATGTAAGCCTTCAATTTTTCACGTCAAATTTCCTATATTTTCGAGGTTATAAGCCCAAAGATCATGCCATTTTCTGACGCTAGAAGCGTGAAAAGTCATTTTCCTTCCGCGTCCTTACCGAATGTCTTAGCCTCCCTTGCGCGTGCCAAAAGTTCGTCGATGCGATTTCTTCGAAAATACGTTCCGGCTATGTCGCGCCACTTGGCGGCGCCCGTCAATTCGTCGTTCTCGGAGCCTTCGTGATACTCGTCGCTGTCATCGCGATCGTCCGAATCGCCACCTTTGTACTCGCCCCTCGTTGGATCGCCGTTGTTGTTGTGATCGGTCTTCGAGATCTCGTTATTGTTGTGCCGCGACATGGAGGATTCGCGAGGCGGCAGTGGAGGCGGCAACGGGATCCTCGAGGACGAGGCGTCGAGCAGCCTCCAACGGCCCAACTCGTCGCACCACGTTGCCGAGGTGCGCATACCCTCGAGGTCACGGAACGGGCAGCCCGGCTTCAGATGGGGAATCATCGCGTCGCAGAGTTGAGTCGCTAGGAGCTCTCGGCGCAGCAGGTCACGTCGTTCGGCGTCCCAAGATGCCTGCGGACATTCACAAACGCACATGAGAAACTCCAACGGGAATGCCATTTTTTTTCTTCGCCCTCTTGTCACGCCTCTTTTCTATGGCGCTTTCATCCGGGACATTGACCTTGGTGCGATTGGTGCTTATTGAAAACGAGCGGAAAATACGCAACACCCCGGTTTCTTTTTTTTTGTGTCAGAAAAAGCACGCGCAATAAGCTATTCGTCTTTTTCGAGTGACATTAAGTCCCTAGGCCACAGTAACGGGTATAAAATCATGTGCGAATTTAACAATTTTTTTTCGTATGAAAAAGTGATTCAATCATAAAATTAATTACATATCTATTTAGTATGAATATCAAGCTGTTAGAACAAATCAATATATATTTTTTTCGATGTACAAAATGGCTGACTACTCGAAACTTCTCGAAACAGCTTTTTTCCAATTGGCGTCCCGTGAAAAAATGGACATATATAAACATATATAATTATTTATACTCATATGAGGCATTCCACGTCACTTCAGCCAGTAAAAAAAAATCCACAAATAATTTTGAAAAATCGAGTTACTTTATTGAAAAATATTCACCGAGTGTCGAAATTTTTTTTAAATTTCTGATGTTTTTTTTCGTTGATTACCATTTTTTTAACATTTTTCCATTCAAATGGCTGTATCTTTGGCAGAATTTGACGTATTTACATTCGTAAAAAACGAAAATGTGCGTCTTTTTCTGGCCTTTCAGAAAATAATTAATTTAGATTTTATTGAGCAAGTCGAACGTCTGTTTCAGGGCAAAATATGCAAAAATATTGTTTAGAATTTACTTTTAGAAAACTTTAGAAAAACTTTAGAATTTTTTACACGTGTTGAGTAGTTTATATCAAGCATCTATAGCTATACAGGGTGCCCCTCTTATTTCTGCCACCCGAAATAACTCGGTAATTATCGACGTCACAAAAAATGTCCCAGACAAAAGTTGTAAGTATATGAATTTCAATCGTCTACAAGCATTTCGATTTCGGTGTCGAAACTCCTTAACAAGCCGTTAACAAACGTTATTTCGAGAAAAACGCGTTTAAAGTTTGTTTGCGTTACATAAATACATACATTTTTTAAAATGTATTTCGGAAGTATATTTACTAAGTGTAACGAATTTTATATCAATATCTATAATATAAACCTATTAAAAAATGCATGATAATAGCCTTTTTTAGGGTCTGAAGTGAGAAGACCCCAAAAAAAATCAAGCTAATACTGGAACATTCGTGCGAGCATTGATCTCGGAATCTCCCGATCACCCTCAACACTACAAGATGCTCCGACACTACACTGACAGAAAAATTCTATTGATATGAAATAATGGCGTCTATTTGATTTTTGTTTATTTGAATTAACTAGATTTTTCGTGGAATAAAATTTTTCCTATTGCATTCCATTATTGAAATGATTGACTTTAAATATATTTATTTATTCAAATCGAAATATATTCAATATCGTCCAACAACTAAATATTTTATTTAATCCTAATAAATCTGTGATTCGGTTTCATTTGCTCAAAAAACAATTTAGTTGAATCCACTAATTGGATCCATTTGATTTTATCAAATTTGAATTAAATAGAATTTTCGTAGTCAACCATTTTTCTATTTGATTGAATGGTCTGTCTTTATTGCAACACACATATCAAAGAGGTGTGGGGGTAGAGAGGGTGGAGAGAGAGGAGATTATATATATATATATATATATATATATATATATATATATATATATATATATATAGATTATGTTAGAAAAATATATAGCATGTTATTCGAAAAAACTCTCTAATTATCACAATGATATTAACTAATTGATATAGTTAATGTGATACAGCAAATAATTATAGGAATTCATTTGGTCTTTTAGCAATATCTGCGACTAAGATGATACAGGGTGTCCAATAGGAAGTTGCTAAAACTAAATAAGTGTCTCTTCCCTCCATGGATTCGATAGGGGTCCCTTTTTCTAAGGCGCATACCTGAGGCCCCGCAGTTTTATTCCAGCCGTGCTTGAAGCAAGTACACGCGCGTCAAAATGAGTGAGCGCACCACGGAAGAAAAAGTATATCTTATTGAGTGCTTCTTCTCGAGGGGAAAAATTTATAGTAATGCCTATAGAGGGTTTCGTACTAAGTTTGGAACTCATAGAGTTGCCAGCGAAAACACTCTGAAAAAGTAAGAATTTAATATTTATTCATATTCATCTATCACACAACTTGTGTTTCAATTCAATTAAACTGCATTGAAGTAATTTTACGTTAATTTTTGTAGGATAATCGATAACTTCGTGAAGTATGGTACACTCCAGGACCGTAGACACGAGTTGTCAGGTCCATCTGTTACGGTGACTACACCAGAGAAGATCAACGAAGTTGAGAATTATTTCAAACAAAATCCAAATGATTCGATTCGGAAAGCTGCTCAAGCATTAAAAATAACCAAATCATCATTACACAACATTTTGAAATATTTTTTAAAGTTTTATCCGTATGAAATAAGCACTCATCAATTGTTAACTGAACATGCCATGACGAAACGCATCGAATCTTGTAACACTATTACGGGAATGTTTGAAGCCGAAGAACTTAATGAGAAATTGATTATTTATTCCGATGAAGCAGATTTTTGGATGAATGGGTACGTAAACAAGCAAAATTACCGGTTTTGGGGAACGGAAAATCCCAACATATCGCTAGCGAAGTCCCTTCATCCACAGAAAGTAACGGCATGGGCAGCGATTTCAGTAAAAGGAATTTATTTGCAATTCTTGGAATCTACGGTAACAGGAGAGAGTTACAAACAGCTTTTGGAAACGAAATTCTTTCCTTATGCAAAAAAGAGGGGACTGGTTAAAAAATTTTACTTCATGCAAGATGGAGCGACGCCGCACCGGACTCATGAGGTGTTTGAAGCTATTCATCGCGTATATGGGACTCGAGTAATCGGTTTGGGGTACCCTAAATTTGCTCAAGGCGGACTAGAATGGCCTCCGTACTCACCGGACCTGAACCCTTGTGATTTTTTCTTGTGGGCTTACATTAAAGATCATTGTTACGCTAAAAACCCCAGCACAGTAGAAGAACTGATCGCGGCCATCCAGGAAGTGGTTCGCGGCATTACGAACGACATGTTGGACACAGTTTTTCACAGTTTTCAAAAGAGAATTGATTTTTGTGCACAATCTAACGGTTCGCACTTCGAAAATATCTATCATTAATCACTGTACTTTTTCGTTATTTTTATAAGATGTAATAAATTGACATAAAAAATATTTGACTGGGTTTTATTTATGTGCGTTTAAAAATGCAGAGTTTCCTCTATTTAAAGCAATTTGGCTTTTCTGATTCTGTGCACGTGTTTTAAAATGACAGTCGATTAGTTTCAGCAACTTCCTATTGGGCACCCTGTACAAGCACTCGATAGCATAGGGGCAGCGTGCGTAGCTATGAGTAGGTAGGTTCTAGGTTCGATTCCCATATAGATGAAATATTTTCTTCCATAGAAATCATCTCAACAGGCCAGGGAATTACGAATTATGATACAAAATCGTTGTCATAAAATTCTCAATGAAGTATTTCATTTTATTTTGGATTTATGAAATATTCTATGTATATAGTACACTTAGATTTACAGTGTACATTGTCAGCAAATAGAGATTTAGTTGAATCGAATCTTTATTCAATTTGAATATATTCAATATTTAAAAAGAATAGCTGAAACAATTAAAAAAATATATTTGAAACAAATAAGATCGTAGTAGGCCGTGAGCCAAGGAAAAAACCTATTTGATTTAAGGATGTATGGCAGCTACTGCAGAGTCGTTACAGAACTGATTATGCAATTTGCAAAAATCGCATTTAAAGACTAAATTAAATAATTGTAGTATTCATTGAAGCTAAAAAGGAGATTTACCACAGCTCAAAGTAAAACATGCGGTACAGAAAGAAGAATTTTCAATTTTTAACTGCAAATTTAGTTGCTGATTTGATGTACGTTTTCCCTGACGTTGTCGTGGTTACGACATACGAGCTAAAGAAATACGAAAACGGTCCCATTTAACTCGCAATATCTCGCAAAATATATGGGCACATGTCGATTTTTTTTAACGTATCATGCATATTACAGCTATACCGCACAAAAGTTTTTTTTACAAAAGAGTACTCCGGAAATACCTTTTTTGCCAATGTAAAGGGAATTTTGGACGTACAGTCCTATGTTCCCCGTGTTAAATGACCCAACTTTGAATTCGTTTATCTCAGCATTCACGTGGGCAAATTTTGTTTTTTTAATCTCAAAAAGTTCTCGATATTTTCCTTTACAATATCAGTGAGTTTCAATTCGAACAGTAGTAAATAACTTAGTTGCCATACATCCTTAAAGGCTTACTCCCACTTGCGATTTTGAAAAAATCGATTTTTTTGAAGTGCAATTTGAAGTGCAGTTTTTTTTATGCCCGGAATAGATGACTCTATGTAAGTTTACAAAAAAAATATTTTCTTCGTGTAAACTCAAATTGAAACTTTAAACGCGTTTTTCTCAAAATGGCATTTCTGAAGTCGGTGACCAAGATTACTCGAACACTAATGAACCGATCTTCTTGAAATTTTGCAGGCTTATTTAAGGTAGTTCCTCTGCGATAATCTCAACCAAAAGTTTACATACCATGTTCATGTTTAAAAGATTGATAATTGGTTTAATTAGTAATGAATAAAATTAAAAACTACGCAACATTGACTCGGTACTATTAAATAATACGATGGATATCATTTATTGCCGTAAAATATATTTTATATTGTTTTTGATCTACCATTGCCAGTAAACTTTTTGCCGGGACTGTCCAGGCTTTGCCCCAATACACGCAATAGCTTGTATATACAGACAATGCAGTCTTCTGTGTGTGTGTGAGACCGACGATCGTGGCAACGTTGCGCATCAGCTGTGGCCTACGTACATATTTTCGCTGTAGCGGAAGACAATATTATTTGTGAGCTAGGAGAAGAGCAATTCTCAAAAAATGTCCACTCGAACCCGACACAAGGGACAATTCATTAAAAAAAAAGTGCTTGCGAAGAAAATAAAAGCCGTAGCGGCTTCCCTAAGAGCACGATACGAACACGATGAGGAAATTGACGAGGAAAATTTAGAGGTTATCCAGTGCGATGGGAGACGTATCGTCGAGCTGCAAGAGAGCTTGGAAACCTTCGATGCGGTATATGTCGAAAAGTTCTATCATTGAAAAGAATTGTGAAAGAAACACGTCTTGGGCTCAATTCGTGTTTAACGATTTCTTGTGACACTTGTAACGTGAATACACTCGTTCTGACAGGAAAAATGCATACCGCAAAAGACCTCTCAAAATTGTCAGATGTGAACACGAAAGCTGTCCTTGGTAAGCCAATTAATTTAATGATTGAATCCCATATATTTTTTCTAATTCTCAATCTGCAATGACAATTTCTTTGCTGTGTTAAATAGGGGCTGTTCACTCAGATGTCGGACCCACCACTTTGAACAAGCTTCTAGCTTGTTTAAACGTCCCTCCAATATCGGAGAAATTGTTCAAGCGGTACGAACGAGAAATTGGCCCAGTAATTGAGGAATGTGCCAAAGAAAGCTGCAAAAGAGCTGCGGAGGAAGAGCGTAGATTAGTAATAGAAAATGTCGAAAAGTTATGTCAGGAAATGTGAGTATTCAGCGTAATTGGTCAGGGTCTGATTTGATAATCGAGTATATCTTTTTTATAGCTTTCATTTTGCACTATTGAAGTAAATTAACTCGTAAAATCTCTGTGTATAACAAGATTTTTTATGAAGCGCTGTAAGAATTTGTTTCAAATCTCTGTGGCGCTGTGAGAATTTTTTCAAATGTCTGCGGCGCTGTAAGAATTTTGTCAAATCTCTGCAGCGCTGTAAGAATTTGTTTCAAATCTCTGTGGCCCTGTGAGAATTTTTTCAAATCTCTGCGGCGCTATAAGAATTTTTTCAAATCTCTGCGGTGCTGTAAGAATTCTGTCAAATTTCTGCAGCGCTGTAAGAATTTTTTCAAATCTCTGTGGCGCTGTGAGAATTTTTTCAAATCTGTGCGGCACTAAGATTTTTTTCAAATCTCTGTGGTGCTGTATGATTTTGTTTCAAATCTCTGCGGCCCTGTAAGAATTTGTTTTAAATCTCTACTGCGCTGAAGATTCTCATAAGTATTGTAAATTTTTACTTTCTTTCGATTTGCTACTGAATTTATTTTGTAGCTTCTGCGCTTACATTTATAACTTAATGTCTAATGGTGCAGTGTGAAAGCTACATCGACTAAAAAAGACACAAATTTTTACTTCGATAAATTATTTACAGAGTAATTGTTCTACTGGTCTGTTTCACTTTTTTGCTGTTAGGCAAATTAAAATTGAAAAATATGACTAACTTTATTTTTATAGGGCTTATGCCGTTTATTTGTAAATTTATCTGCAATTGTATATAGAAATATATTTCTGGACATAGTTATTCTATGTCCTCATAATTTGTACATCACGAATCGTATGTTTATACCTATACATTAAAATATCAATAAAAACTATTTATACTAAAGACTAAGCGCTAATAAAAAAGTAATGGAATATTTTTTTAAGGTATTATAACTATTTTTTCAAATATTATATAGTCGAATCGTAAGAAAAAATCTGTTTTTTTTTGTTAATGAAATATTAATAAAAACATCAATTCCCTCAGATATTCTATGAGTTTGATTATTTTATGTTCTACGACTATTTCTCTGCGTCAGGCCGACTGAAATAGTCAAGGAAATTTATCCTCATCTGCATGACCTTGGACCTGCGACGAATCCCAATTCTCCGCAAATCCTGAACGATGATCTTACGGTGGCGAATGCGTCCTCGGATAAATTCGACAAGGCATTGGGCAACATCATCAACATCATCGTTTCTTACGATATGGGATGGAGTAAACGCGGCAATGGAAGGAGTTACGACAGTTTTAATGGCTATGGCGCAATAATAGGATTTTTCAGCGGTAAAGTCCTCGATTTTGCGACTCGGAATAGGAAATGTAAGCTCTGTGATTCGGGTCGAGCGAAAGAAGATCACGATTGTCGAAAGAACTTCCAAGGAAGCGCGAAAGCGATGGAGCCTGATGTTGGAGCTGAAATAGTAAATCGGAGCACTATTCTGAAAGAGGCAGGGCTCAATGTTCGTGTTTTAATTGGCGACGAAGATAGTTCTACTATCGCATCCGTACGTCGAGAAAAATCGCAACGAGTTTTTAAGTTAGCTGATAAAAATCATCTTCGAAAACACTTCGTTACCGAATTGTATGAGCTACAAAAAACTTGTAAAGAGTTTAAAAAAAAGAGGCTATCTCTCATGTCAACAAATGTTTCGGATACGCAGTAGCGCAAAATAAAGGCAAATCTGTGGAGCTATCAAACTGCCTTCGCAATATACCGGACCATTTGTTCAATCGACACACAAAATGTGGAAGCTGGTGTCTCCGTTCCGAGAATAATGCAAGCGCTCATAAAGTGATATTCAAAGATCCAGAGCTGTACAAAAAACTGCACGAAATATTCACCAAATACGCCAACAACGCCTCCAAATTTTCGGTCGCAGTTTCGAGTCAAGCCAACGAAAGTCTGAACAGTATCATGGCTCACAAGGCTCCGAAAAATCGATGCTACAGTCAAAACGAATCTGCCGATTTCCGTTTCTCAAGCGCTGTGTGTAGTAAGAATGACCGTGACAATTACTTACTTACCGTTGCAGAAAAAATCATCATTTCACCCGGGAAAAATACTGCATCATTTGTTGCGAAAAACGAATTGAAACATTTGCAAAGAACGTCAAAAGCTAAGTTACCTAGCACAAAAACTCGCAGGAATATACTGGCTGATCAAAGACAGGCGTTGAGAAAAAAATCGGAACAGACAGAAGGAATTCAATATCAACCTAACTGTGGTTTTGAAGTTGATATCGATGATCTAGAAAGTCATGAAGACGTTCTTAACAACAATGTACTGAATACTTCTTCGTTGTTGGACGCTTCGAATCTCGTTTTCTTCGATTTGGAAACTTCAGGTCTTCAAAAATCTGCAGACATTTTGCAGATTGCAGCCAAGTTCGGTGAACACGCTTTCTGCGAATATGCGAATCCTTCTCAGCCAATTACATCGAGCACAACAACTATCACGGGCATGAGAAATGTGGCTGGAGAATTGTTTTTATATGACAAGAAAGTCCAGTCGATTCCTATTGAAGACGTCCTTCGTAAATTCAAAGAATGGCTAGCTGTGCTGAAACCGTGCATTCTTATAGCGCACAATGCAAAATTTGACACTCCACGCTTACTCCAAGCTTTCAAAAATAATTCGATGATAGAGGATGCCAAAAATCTTATCGCCGGATTCGCAGACACTCTCGTCACTCTAAGGAAGCTTCATCCTCAAAGAAAAGGTCCCGGAATGTTTAAGCTATCTACTCTCGCTGCAGATCTACTGCACATTGAACCCACTGCAAGTTTTCACGAGGCATCATACGATGTCGAGATCCTGGAAAAACTCGCGTCTACTATCCCAAAAAAGAATTTAATTGCAAATAGCAAATCTTTCAAAGAATGCTATATTCACGAAGCTCGACTACAAAAGGCAGCAGTACTCGAACGAGCCTTGAGTGATCTCAAAGATGTTATCGCTGCGGGAATGATTAAAAAAATAGCAAGTGCGGGGATCGATCTTGTTAAATTACAAACAACATACACGAAAAGTGGAAGAGATGGTACCATTGAGTTGCTGTCGACGAACCAAATGGATAAAAAACCTCGTGTCACAAAAGACAAAAAAATCTTGGAAAAGATTATTCTATTTTTAAAAAACGAACCAAAGCTCCGACGTTTAGGTAAAAAGAGAAAAAAACGAAAATGTTAGTTAAATAAACATTGTTCTATTAATATATGTTCAATTATATTATATTTTATGAAAGAGAAGATTATTTGAAAATTAAAATTTATTTGTTACATTCAAGCTAAAATCAAAATAATGTTTGTTGAAATAAAATACTTTGTTAATATTTAAAGATATATTGAGACAATATGTTTGCAATAAAAAGTATGCTTTAATATTTTTTCCACCAATTTATTCAAATGCCATTTGTTTTGGTCCAAAATCATATGTTCAAACTAAGCGCCTGGCCGTGCACACTGTTGCCAGATCGCTGACCCGTTCCCCCTCCACGCACTCGTTCGCTTGCAGGCCGAGCAGGATATTTGCTATACGAGCAAAATTGTGAGGGCTTCTCATGGTTATATCTTGGAAACTAGATGGTGAATCATTCTCATTTTTTTTCACATTATTCGTGATATCTTACTCTAGCTTATCCTCGTTTTTTATCAATTTCTTAATTTTAGTTTTGACGGTAGAATTAATGATGCTCTGTTTGCCCATCATAACGCATTTGTTACGTGTAAACCAAGCCAACTTTAAGTGTAAATATCTCAGGTTTGGGGTGGTCAAACTTATTCAAATTGCACAGATGTTTGGATAATGTATTAAATAACATATATGTCAAATTTCAACCATTTCTTAATTCAACTCTTCTGTGGAGGTACTACCTTAATACATAAAAATGTAGTCTTTAATCGTTCGATTTTTTTTTCGAAAAAAATGGCCGTTTTATAGCCAAAAAACGGCCGTTTTTTTCGTTAAAATCGAACCATTAACTTTGACTGTCCGCCATTTTGTGAAAAATGAATATTTTTTAAAATCCTTCGATTAAAGACTAGTTTATACTTATATTTGACTAAATCCATCCGCATTTTTTTTTCAGATGATCCACTTCGCCGCAATGTTGGTCACCGCAAACCGTGTATATAAAAACATTATTTCATTGATGGCCATTTGCCACTAAACAATGTAATATTTTTCATTAAAAAAATTACTGAAAGTTCTTCAAGATGTGTTCTTTAAGATGGTATATTGATCGATTAAAAAAGTTTTGTAGTTTTCTTTAAAAAAATTCATGAAAAAGGCCTTTTTTTGCGCTACAAGTGGGGGTAACGCCTTAAAAAGATCCTATTTAAATTAAATATTTTTTTTTTTGGCAGTGTATGGACGAAACTCGTCGCCAAGAGAAGGCAGTCTACGCCAGGCAGATCGAAAATAAAATGTATCGCAATAACCTGAAGATCGGCGACCTCGGCTTCCAACTGTTTCGCCTTTTTGGCCATGCGTTTCAGGGCGTCCTCAGTCGTCCTGAGCTGGCCGTAGACCTCGAACGCACCGCCGTTTCCATCCTGAGCGCTCTTGTCGAGCGCCTCGGCCAATATCTCCAGTCTGCGGCGTCTCTTCTCGCGTCTTCTTCTCACCTCGTCGTTGCCTCGCGCCTCGCCGCCGATCGTCAGTCTCTCCAGCCGCCTCATGACCTCGCGCTTGGCGGCCTCCCGCTTTTTTCTTCGTCTCTCGTCGAGCTCGTGGCACATCGTTGCCACGACTTTTCCGTCGTCCCCGTCCGTCCGTCTGTCCGCCTCGACCGCGCCCACTTCGGCGAGACCTCTCGCGGGCATCCCGTGACGCGATCTCAGCGCCTCCAACTCGTCGCGCAATCTTTGCGCCGAGAGATTCGAGTCCTCGCATTCCCGTCGCAATTTTTCAACCTCTCGGTTGTCGACGGGCCTGTCCGCTCTGGCCTCGGCAACGCTCTCGACGAGACGATCGATCGCTCGCGGTATCGGCGACGAATCGTCGTCCGTCACACGCCCAACGTCACCCGTCTCCAACAATTTTCGCAAACGCTGAAGCTCCAACTGATATTGACGCAGCAACGCGTCCTTCGGGTCCTCGTTCACCACGGGCTTGTTCTTTATGCAACGGGCACGCGCCGCGTACCTTCGCGGTGATGGTGGCATGAAAGAAAGATACGCTCGTCGGTTAAGGAGGTTTCAATGGAAACTTTGAAATTTTTTTTTTTTTTTGCATATTGTTATTGTGTGAACTTTCAAGAATATTATTATTATTGGTTTTTTCCTTAGGTACACGCTTGTCGCGTTTGTTACCTATTCTTTCCCATCATTATGACCGTTATTTCCTCTACTGTTTACTTCCTTTCTTCTCCATCTTTCCCCTGTTCCCCCTCTTGCGGCCGCAGCCGACTTCCCCCTCTGTATCATATTCATCATGACATTTCTGTCATGGGTATAGGGAAACTGCGGAAAACCAATACCAATACAGCGCCGGTCATCGAGTTCGCCCCCCAGTCGTGGAACTAGTCTTATTTCGCCGCGAAATGCCGAAGAAAAACATTTCACGACGAAATGTACGCGACTGGGATTCGAACCCGCGACCTCCCGGTCCGCTGGTTTAGTGGCGAGCACGCTAACCACTAGACCATCGCACCGGTTCATCTTTCGAGAATATTTTGCGACTAACCGGACCCTGAAATTGTAAAAATTGACGAAGTTACACGTATTTTAGTGGAACAGT
Organism: Ophion slaviceki; assembly: GCA_944452715.1. Classification (NCBI taxonomy): domain Eukaryota; kingdom Metazoa; phylum Arthropoda; class Insecta; order Hymenoptera; family Ichneumonidae; genus Ophion; species Ophion slaviceki. The sequence goes on along the minus strand of OX101794.1, from coordinate 17,023,859 downwards.
GTGTAAAGTTAGGGGAGGGGGGGTATTAAAATTTGTTTTTTTTTTCAGGGTGTCTACCGACCTGAAAAGTCACGAAAATTCTTAAATGTCATGAAATTACACTCGACCCTGAAAAAGTCATGAAATGTCATGAAAATTACCAGTCTACCTGAATTATTATACCCTACTAAATTATCGTGATTGAAGTGATGATCGACAATTAAAGTGATTCACTCATAAAATTAATTACTTATCTATTTAGTGAATATCAAGCGGTTAGAAAATAATTTTTTTTTTCGATGTACAAAATGGCCGACTGCGCGAAACTTCTCGAATCAGCTTTTTTCCAATTGGCGTGATAAATAACTTCAACAATTTTCACTCGATTAGATTCAAATTCAAGTTATGTTCCTAATTACATTTCGCAGAGAAGTGCGTACGGAATTTCTGATTAATCGAAAACTTTTCATTTTATGAGCAGTTTATGAGCAGTTATAACGAAATTTTTCACTGAAAATTCATTTCTTAAGTTCAAATACCTACAACTTTTGAATAAAACAATATTTTTTTATTCCGTACCAGGGTGTCTACCGACCTGAAAAGTCATGAAAAATCTTAAATGTCATGAAATTACACTCGACCCTGAAAAAGTCATGAAATGTCATGAAAAATTACCAGTCTACCTGAATTATTATACCCTACTAAATTATCGTTGAGTCTATATTCAATATGAACTAACTTTGTGGTACTTGTCGATAGAGAAGCGAATATCGAATCGATAGAAAATAAAATAGAAGAAAGTAAAAGAAAATGATGCGTTATCTCAACATATTAGTTTTTCTTTGTTATTCGTGTAAAGCGACTAGATGATATTACTCAAAGTTCCTAAATGTATGTAATATTTTTCTAGATGTACCCAAAATATATTTCTTTACAGCAATCTTGAAATTATGTTTGTCTCGCATTTTTTACTACATATGGAATTGTACAGTTTGGTGACTTTTCGTTTATTCCGTATACTTTTTATTGGCATACAACACACATCTGTTTGAAAGAGCAAAATAAAAATATAAAAATTCCGAAAATCGGTCGCACTGTAGAATCATTAAGTATACTTCTATACCAGAAAGTCATACTAAGAGTCATAAAAAAAAATGACTCGTTAAACCCGATTATCTCGAAACTATATATCTCCACACGGCGGGATAGATATCTTGAGTAACTTTCACACTATTGACTCGAATTCGCACAGTCAGCGTTCAAACAGTAGTCATTTTCGGTTAACGATCGCATCTTTTTATTGGATGAACCATTTATTAATAACAATGACTTCCGCATGCTGTTTTTCAAGAGATAAACGAGGTTTTCTTTGGAGCTGTCATTTTTCGTATTTTTCGAAATTTTCAAAAGTGGATCGTGAACCCATAGCCAGTTGGATATATTTGAATAATTTTTTTTTGTTTTCGCTTCAGATTACTTTTGAGCCTGGTAGAGATCCCGCTGTTTCGAGCCTCGCCGCTGGAGGACTGCAATGCCAACTGATGCACCACGAACACTTTGAAAGATTTTCTTCCGAAAAAATTACATTGTAACCACAAACATGTGTACATGCTGGGAAATAATAAATTTATTTCAACCAATGTGTTACTAGAAAAAATGCATCATTCTGACCCTTCAAATTGGTCTTCCAGAGAGGGACACCCCGTTAAGACGGGATATACATTTAGACGGGAAAATTTAAGCAATATTGAGAGATTTTTTAAACTAAGAAATAATTATTTTACATTGATCAAACTGTAGGTATACTTTAACAGTATACTTAAGTATACAAAACAATTTCTTTAAATTTTATCATAAAAATGGCGGAGCGGTGAGGCGCAGCGTTAATGGGCGTTGTAACGTTTGAAGTTTTTCGAGTTTCGCTTTTAAACTTTGGGAAAATATTCTACATATAGTTGCTGTTCAACGAGAAAAAAAAATTGTTTTTTTTATCCTTGTAAATGTAACTATATCCCACCTTAACGGGCTACATCTAGGCTGTCGTCATATGGAAGAAGGCAGCATTTACAAAAAAATAAAAAATGCGGTTTACTATACAGAACGATAGGAAATTTCGTCCTGATTCCAACGGTACCAAAAACGCATTTTTTATTTTTTTTTGTAGCTGCCGTCCGTATGGCAGTAGGTGAGTAAAAAAATTGCATTTTCGAAAAATATTTTTATTCGACAAGATCACCTTTTAGCTATATTCTCTAAATTTTCGTTGAAATATTCCGAAAATTGAACGATGTTAGGTGCTACCGCTTCTAACAGTCGGTCGGGCGAGCGGTAGCAGCACCATACTTCAAACCTTAAGGTCCCATGTGACAGGTCCCAAAAATCGAAATATTTTTCTTTGCACAAAATGCAAAAAATGTGTGCCTACTATATGGACCCGGTATACCAGACTAATGGTGAGTCAACATTTTCTTCGTGTAAAGCGTACTTTAACTTTTAAACGCGTTTTTCTCAAAACTGTATTTTGCACATTCGCTTCCATGAAATCTCAAAAACTATTGAACGGATTTCGCTCAAATTTTTATGGTATAGTCAGCACATTTATACTTCTCACCCAAACTAGAATATTCCTGATATCTGCCATATTTTTTTTGAGCTGAAAAAGTCGACAAAAATGACGAAACTTGTAACTTCACTTTTAAAACCGTACCAAAGATTCGAATTTTCGATGTTTTTACTTTATTCTAGTTCTGATAGCCTCAGGTCTACAGATTGAAATGCCGTTTGATTTGTTTATTTCAGATGAGCGAAACTCCGGAATTATGGCGTCAAATGACTTTTTTCACACATGAGTGTCTTCCGAACGGTGTAAAGACGATTCGACTGGTTATTTTTGTTTGATAAAATTCTGAGGGATTGCAAAAATGTTAATAAATGTGTGGTAAAAATTCTAAGGTAGTTTGTTTTAATGGTTCATAACAAAAAAAATCCCAAAAAATAGCTGTCACATGGGATGCCCCTATTACACGCGTTTTTCCCGAAACACTGTTTTCCAAGTCGGTGGACATGATATCTCGAGAAGCACTTGATGGATTATTTCCAAATTTACAGGAGATACGATGAAAAACATTCAAAGGTCGTTGACGATCTCACTTGTCAAAAATCGATCGTCATTTTTCAATAGTTACGTAAAAATGACGACTTTTTTCATAGATTTTGCATTTTCGAGTTTCAATTCGTCGCCACGTCGTTAAAAAAAATATTTAAAAAAATCGACGATCGTCAACGACTCGTATTTATTGTTAACTTGAATAACTCGTTTGGTTTTTAGATTTCAGATGGACCGTTGACGCTTGAGAGGGTCCACCGCCAAACGTGCCGGAAACAAATTCACCTTCGGCCGGCGGCCATGTTTTTGTTGTTACTCTGTATTTTTTGATGATTTTTTTTAAAGGCTCTGAATATATGTATCTTTGTGTTAAAAAAATGCTTCTTTTCACCAACCGTTTCCCAGAAAAAAATTCGGCAAAAGCCTGTCTAGAAATTTGGAACTTCATTCTGCGAACAATTGACACGAACAAATTCCAACAGTGTAATTGGTAGTCCGAAATCAAGTCTTACGAAATATTGCTTGCTTTTCCTGGACGTTCATTTCAAGGCAATGTTTTTCTCGGTGGTCGTAAAAATGTCAAACCGCGCGCATGACCGCAAAAAAATACATCGAAACGTTCGTTCGCGGAAGCTACAGGTCCTTTTTTTATTGTTTACGATCAAACTTCAACGTGCTATTTTTTCAATGTCAATAACACACGTCCAAGTCCCATTCTCATTTTTCTCTGCATTGGCCCTCGTCGATATGCGTCCTTGAAGCAAATACCTATGATACAGAGTTGAGTCACGAAATATATACAGGGTGTCCCGAAAACCAATGATAATATTGCCGGCGCTGACAGGCCAGCTCATGATGATCCAGAATAATCATATATGACGTCAGCAAAAGTGTCATAGTTTTCGAGATATGCACGAGTCATAATTTCGAGATAAATACAAATACAGATCAATTGAATAATTTCAAAATGATCTCTTTTTGTAATAAAATAGCGATATTGTTCGTCACAGTAAAAAAAAAGTCCTACGTGTAGTGTCTTTTTTAAACCTAGACTAAATGACCCCACTTTTAAGATATGTTACGAGTTCGGCGTCGTGCGTTTATTATGCCACTATCAATCAAACTGGGTGATGAAAATTTAACAGAGCTCACAACGTAAATATTTATGGTTTTTATTGATATCACGAAAAAAACCGAACCAAAAATTATCCGTATTGGCAACTGTGATATGTGAAATATTGCCTTAAGTTAGAGATTTTTTACGAGTTTAAAATAGTGCAAATACCTCGAAAACTATGACACTTCTACTGAGGTCATATTTGGTTATTCTGGATCATCATGAGCTGGTCTGTCAGCATCTGTAATATTATCGTTGGTTTTTGGGACACCCTGTATATACATAACTCCTTTCGTACTCTCTGATTTCGACAGCTCTACTTTTACAGCCAGAACCCGTTCCACCATGTTTCCAAATTTATGAGTCGGAAGTTCGACATGAAAACGAAAATTCAGGGTCAAGAACAGTAATAATAAGCAGTAAAAAATCATTGAGACTTAAAATACAGAAAATCGCGTGCAGGCGGTGGAACCAAAGGCGGTCGAGTGCGTGGTGGGCCACGCGATCAGTTAGGATTCGGTAGCTAGTTAAGTACATCCGTAATTTGACTATTCAATGAAGACTCGATCACTCACTAAACGTCTGCGTATTAAGGGGTTACCCCAACTTGCGATTTTGAAAAGATCGATTTTTTTTTATTCCTTTTTTTTGAAGTGCAATTTGAAGTGCAGTTTTTTTTTATGCCCGGAATAGATGACTCTATGTAAGTTTACAAAAAAAATATTTTCTTCGTGTAAACTGAAATTGAAACTTTAAACGCGTTTTTCTCAAAATGGCATTTCTGAAGTCGGTGACCAAGATTACTCGAACACTAATGAACCGATCTTCTTGAAATTTTGCAGGCTTATTTAATACATAAAAATGTAGTCTTTAATCGTTCGATTTTTCTTTTTTCGAAAAAAAAAATGGCCGTTTTATAGCCAAAAAACAGCCGTTTTTTTTCGTTAAAATCGAACCATTAACTTTGACTGTCCGCCATTTTGTGAAAAATGAATATTTTTTAAAATCCTTCGATTAAAGACTAGTTTATACTTATATTTGACTAAATCCATCCGCATTTTTTTTCAGATGATCCACTTCGCCGCAATGTTGGTCACCGCAAACCGTGTATATAAAAACATTATTTCATCGACGGCCATTTGCCACTAAACAATGTAATATTTTTCAATAAAAAAATTACCGAAAGTTCTTCAAGATGTGTTCTTTAAGATGGTATATTGATCGATTAAAAAAGTTTTGTAGTTTTCTTTAAAAAAATTCATGAAAAAGGCCTTTTTTGCGCTACAAGTGGGGGTAACGTCTTAGAAACGCCAGTGGGTACCGTATACGCAGATTTTTTTACGACGCTCCAAGGATCATACAATATCCTTGTATACTTTTGATATTTTTAAATAAAGAAAATTAAACATATTTTCGAACGTATATACTTTTAGATAATTAAAACCCCAATCCGAAATTTCAAATAGTTTTCCTTGAAAAAATTCACAAAAATGACGTTATTTCCGGCTCCTAGGTGTATGTCTCCCCTTAAGGGGTTACCCCCACTTGCGATTTTGAAAAAATCGATTTTTTTTATTGCATTTTTTTGAAGTGCAGTTTTTTTTGATGCCCGGAATAGATGACTCTATGTAAGTTCACAAAAAAAAAATATTTTCTTCGTGTAAACTGAAATTGAAACTTTAAACGCGTTTTTCTCAAAATGGCATTTCTGAAGTCCGTGACCAAGATTACTCGAACACTAATGAACCGATTTTCTTGAAATTTTTCAGGCTTATTTAATACATAAAAATGTAGTCTTTAATCGTTCGATTTTTTTTTTCGAAAAAAATGGCCGTTTTATAGCAAAAAAACGGCCGTTTTTTTCGTTAAAATCGAACCATTAACTTTGACTGTCCGCCATTTTGTGAAAAATGAATATTTTTCAAAATCCTTCGATTAAAGACTAGTTTATACTTATATTTGACTAAATCCATCCGCATTTTTTTTTCAGATGATCCACTTCGCCGCAATGTTGGTCACCGCAAACCGTGTATATAAAAACATTATTTCATCGACGGCCATTTGCCACTAAACAATGTAATATTTTTCAATAAAAAAATTACCGAAAGTTCTTCAAGATGTGTTCTTTAAGATGGTATATTGATCGATTAAAAAAGTTTTGTAGTTTTCTTTAAAAAAATTCATGAAAAAGGCCTTTTTTTGCGCTACAAGTGGGGGTAACGCCTTCAATGTGAACCCACCTCCTTCTACCCAGTTTCGGCGAAATCGTTGGGCCCCGATTAGAGACCTCCGCTTGTAAATCAAAGTTATTTTCTTTGCGTGTAGTTTTTCGGAAGTGTCAGACGGTGATTTAGATTGGAGTTGGTCATCCCGTAAGAACGAGGAACGCCCAAATATCGTGACATTCACCTCACCTGAGTGTGCTGAGAGTTTCTTCGGCGTCGAGGTCGCAAGGGCTGACGCAGGCGATCATGAGAGTCCTGGCGTTGCCGCCGAGGCTGTCCCTGAGTAGCCGTGTGAGTTTGCTGTCCCTGTAGGGTACGTGTCTGCCGTTACCAGCCGCAAGGGCGCTAATGACGTTGCCAAGGGCCGAGAGGCTGAGATTGATGCTGGCGGCTTCCTTGAGGCGATCGCCCGTGGCTCCGGTTCTCGTTTGTCTCTCGGAGCCGGCGAGGTCCACGAGGTGCAACCTTCCGCGTCTCACAGCACCGCCGCGTTTGTCGTCCTCGTCGATCGCCAGTGCCTCGAGGGACAAGGTGAGGACGGCGTGACTGCGCGAGCTCGCGGCGTTCATTTTCGTCGCGGCTGCGGCTCGTCGGGCGTCGCCCTGGCGCACCAACCTGGTGCATTCAGCGGCGTCCTTGACCGTGACCTCGCGCAAACCTCCGGACACGTAAACGCCCCGGCTCGGGTCCTCCTTGAGCTGCAACAAGCCTTCGGTGCTCGTGTCCTGAAGCAAATCGCGCAGGCGCTCGTTGTAGATCTCCAGGTAGCTCAGGAGAGCGAGATAACGAGTGTCCTTGCTCGAGGTCGAGGTCGCCTCGAAAATGTGCTCGAGGGTGCGCTCGATGAAGCCGCTCATCGTGTGAGACTTGCCGCAGCCGGTTTGACCGTAAGCGAACACCGTGCCGTTGTAACCGTCGAGCACAGCCTCCACTATGACCGAACCCACGTCCTCGTAGAGCATCTCCGTCGACGAGGACGGGCCGAAGGCCGCGTCGAACTGATATATCTTGCCGACCCCACCTGGTCCACTCTCCAGGGTGCACGTGTTCGCCAATGGGTCGATGCTGACCACATTCTGATCATCCACACAGAGAGAAATCCGTTGATTGATCGAATTATTTATCAACTGTGCATTGGCAAAGCCCTGAGGCAAATTGTGATACAAGTCGTAATTAAGGATGTATGGCAGCTACTGCAGAGTCGTTACAGAACTGATTATGCAATTTGCAAAAATCACATTTAAAGACTAAATAAAATAATTGTAGTATTCATTGAAGCTAAAAAGGAGATTTACCACAGCTCAAAGTAAAACATGCGGTACAGAAAGAAGAATTTTCAATTTTTAACTGCAAATTTAGTTGCTGATTTGATGTATGTTTTCCCTGACGTTGTCGTGGTTACGACATACGAGCTAAAGAAATACGAAAACGGTCCCATTTAACTCGCAATATCTCGCAAAATATATGGGCACATGTCGATTTTTTTTTAACGTATCATGCATATTACAGCGATACCGCACAAAAGTTTTTTTTACAAAAGATTACTCCGTAAATACCTTTTTTGCCAATGTAAAGGGAATTTTGGACGTACAGTCCTATGTTCCCCGTGTTAAATGACCCAACTTTGAATTCGTTTATCTCAGCATTCACGTGGGCAAATTTTGTTTTTTTAATCTCAAAAAGTTCTCGATATTTTCCTTTACAATATCAGTGAGTTTCAATTCGAACAGTAGTAAATAACTTAGTTGCCATACATCCTTAAACACTATTTTGAGGAGGTTGGAGCGTTAGCCACAATCCAAGGTTGAATTTAATAAAAAAATTTTGTTGCTTAGACTATACTGAGTCTTTACGAATTTTTTTAACTTTTTTCACCACCAAACACCAGGGATACAAAATAGTTTAACGTATGTGATTTAACGTGCGGTTAGATGGGCAAGACTTTCACACTAAAGGTTATATATTTTTTTTTGGTATTTAGCACCAAGATAAACCATTTCTTACAATGGATTAACGCAAACTCAACCTTTGTGAACATTTAGAAAAAAAAATCCTCATCTTGCCCATCGTAAACCATGGGCCAATAAGCTCGTGACGTAAATATGAATAGGCATAATTATAAATTACTCAAAATTTCATTTTGAATTGTATAAAACATTCGTTGTCGTAGTTTTTTTCATAATAATCACCGATAATTTTATACTTTTTCAAATTGGTAGTAACACAAAAGTTTTTCTACTTTACGTAATAAAAATATTGAAATGTATAATTTTGTCCTTTAATTTGACCAGGCATTGCCGATTAGCGGTAATTATAAACACATTTGTGTAAACACATTACAAAACTTTAAACGCGATTTTCTCGAAAACACGTTTTTAAAAATGGCTGACATTCTCCTGACCGCTGTAATTAACATATCGACCGGAAATTTGGAGAGCATACTCAGAAAATATGTCTTCACGGAATGACGGATCGTTTTTTCGATAGATACATTTTTGCATTTATTATTTATCTTTTTATGCGAAAAAAACGCGAAAATTCTATTTTTTTTAAATTGCCGCCATTTTCCGAAATTTGTACTAAACGAAAAACCCATCCGTCATTCCATGACCAAAGGGTCACAGATTGATAATATGCTTTGAATTTGTGTTTCAGATCAACAAAGAGGGGGCAGTGATGTCAGCCGTTTACCTCCCACGATTTGAGGACCTGTTTTCGCGGAGCTGAAACGGCCGCCATTTTGGTTTTTTTTTCAAAAAAAAATTTTTTAACGTCCTGTATATCATGAATAAAAGCAAGAAAAGAACCGCACTCAAAAAGCTTTACTCGTTTCCTTTGAAAAAAATAAAATGTAAACACCTGAAATATGGCACTCCAAGGACAAAGTCTCCGTTAATTATATATTTTAAAAAATTAGCAAATACAGAATAAGTCTGTACTTCGTATGCATTTTTTTGAGGTTCAATGAAAAAAAATGAATAAACCGTCATTTGACTCAACTGAATCGCTCTAACCTCCTTAATACATTGTTGTATTAGGACGCTGAATAAGTTCTCGCTATTTTCAAACAGATGGCGCTACCAGCAGTGGCGCTGCGCGCGTGTAGTTGGGGCCGGGTTGGAATTCCGACCTTTGAATGCTCCGCCGGTTTAAAATTCCGAATTTTAATGTTCCGAAATTCAAGACGGGGCCGGGTTGAAATTCCAAACTTTGAATGGTCAGAACGCTCAAAACTCCGAAAGAATAGTACCCCGAAAGATCAAAACTCCGAAAGAATTTTACACGAAAGACCAAAACTCCGAAAATCTTAACACCGTCAAAGTAATTCGGCTATGGAAGTTTTAAAAGTTTCAAAATTTTCAATAAATCGATGAATTATTTAAAGAATTTTTTTTCATTAAGAAGTGATTATGCGTCGATTTTGAAATTTGTCTAGACAATGATATACGTTCTACATCATTTACAGTCAACTGTGTAGACTTTCGCTGGCATGATCTTGACATGAGGGCCGGGTTGAAATTCCGAACTTTGAATGCACCGACGGTTTAAAAGTCCTAATTTTAATGTTCCAAAATTACAAGGTTCGTCAAGATTATGCCAGCGAAAGTCTACACAGTCGACTGTAAATTATGTAGAACGTATAACTTTGCCTAGACAAATTTCAAAATTGACGTAAAATTACTTCTTTATAAAAAAAATCTTGAATTAATTCGTCGATTTATTGAAAATTTTGAAACTTTTAAAACTTCCATAGCCGAATTATTTTGACGGTGTTCAGATTTTCGGAGTTTTGGTCTTTCGTGTAAAATTCTTTCGGGGTAGTATTCTTTCGGAGTTTTGAGCGTTTTGATTATTCAAAGTTCGGAATTTCAACCCGGCCCCGTATAGTTTATGATGGTAACGCATCTATAAAGAAGTACTATAAGCAACCTTGAAATTCAGTGTATGCCATTTCGCCGACATGTGAACAACTTTTTTTTTCATAGTGTTAAACATGACAAATTTTCTCCAAAAAAGAGTATTTGCGGGGAATTTACCGCAGTTATCTATTTTTAAAAATCTGCAGCTGAAGCACGCAGTATTCTTGTTGAGATTTCCGGCGATCATGCTCTGCCAGAAACAACATGCAGAGATTGGTTTAGACGCTTCAAAAAGTATGATCCTGATGTGTTGAATTGGAGGCATTACTTTATGAAGACTCGTGTCAGACGCTAGCTGAACTTGCCGAATCATTAGGAGTTGATTACACAACAAGTTCGAAACGTTTGAAAGCATTAGGAATGATTTTTTTTAAATAAAGCATTAATTTTTACGAAAAAAACAGCGAGAACTTGTTCACCATCCCAATCAAATTAAACATTGTTCTTATAAGTACAGTATTATAAGTAAAATGAAAATGTATGTTCGTGGAGTCTGTAACGTAATCACCCTGATTATTTTTACCTCTTCTCAAAGTGACTAAGTACAAAATCTATGACTTCTTTGTGAAGCTCAAATATATTATAAAGGGTGTCTCAAAGTGACCTGACATTTTCAATTGCGTGCCATTTTTGTTTGTGGCGAACATCGAGTACTAATCTTTGACAACTGGCATCAGGAAGTATTGAGGTTTAGTCATGGAGAATTACACGATCGCGCAACGCATAGAAATTGTTATTTGCTGCATCGTTATTGCATAGTTATTGCAGACAAAGTTTCATGGTTGTGTTATTTCGCGCCGTGGTGATTTGAACTGGCTACCAAGATCGTGCGATTTGACACCATTGGACTCCTTTCTTTGGCGTTTTCTGAAAGGAAAACTTTATGCCAATGATCCACAGACCATTCCGGATCTCAAGGAAACAATTGGACGCACCATTGACGAAATTAGTCCGCAATTATGCCAAAAAGGTATTGAAAATTTCGTCAAAAGAGTGAACGTTTGCAAACAGGGACGCGGCGGTCATTTATTGCACATCATAAAACGTGGTTAAATTAACATTAAGGGTAACTTCGACAGTTTTTGGGGCTGCTTTAACAGAGCGCCCCCATGGAAATTTATGTATGTAAAATATATGCTATATATATATATATATATATATATATATATATATATATATATATAGTGACGAAAAATAGAATAATACGTATATATTCAGTATATATGCACCAAATATAGGACGCATATTTGACCCATATATTTTCGATATATTTTTCTGACCAAAAAAAATATAAGCTACGTATAAACACTATATATGATGCATATATGAGGCATATACGACGCATATATTTTCGGTACATTTTCAATCTATTTTTTTGTTAGAAAAATATATCAAAAATGTATGCGCAATATATGACTCATGTATGTGTCATTTATGCGTCATATAGGTATGACGCATACATTTTTGATACACATTCCTGACAAGAAATATATGCTGTGTATAAACGCTATTACAGTTAAACTTAATAAAACTTAAAACTTAAACTTAAAAAAACTTGACTTACAATTAAAGTACCCTATTACATATCTGTATATATGTGACATATATGTACCATTTATGCAGTATATATGTGGTATGTATGCAGTGTGCATGCAACATATATGCTAAATATATGTTCACATTTCACATATGTTACAATTATTAATAAAATAAATTTGCAGTATATTTTTGCGTATGTAAATTTCCATGGGGGGGGGGGGGCAAAGTACGGTTTAAATGTGTGCGCATTTACATGTGTTCAAATTTTTTGTTCAAGTTTAATATAATGTTGCTCAAGTTGATTTTGATTTTAATGATAATTATAAGACTGATTAAGTGCCCATAATAGTACCCTAGGTACTTGATATTTTTATGTAAAATGTTTCCTTAAGAAAGATGACAATTTGATTGTAAAAAATCGTGGTTTTTCACTTCATTCCATGTATAATGCATAAAATATTAAATATTTTCATCAAAATGATATCAAACCAACCCTCAATCTTTGACATAAGTTGCATTTCAATGCCTTGTCAAAGAAGCCCCACACTCGAGGTTACTTTGACACTTCAAAAAAATATATATAAAATTGGGGGTTGGTAGGGCTTGACTTTCTTGTACATTTGATAGCCAAAGGACACATTGTTCTTTTGGAGCCAAAAAGGTTGGAATTTAGGATGTTAAAAAAAAATTACCTACAAAAACTTCCAGAACCTGTTCAAAGTAACCCCATTTTACGGTATTGTGTTCCACACATAACCTCCATGTTTGTACCTCATATTAAAATAAAAATATTCGTACTTTTCGAATAATTAATACGTTTTATTAATAAATTAATACGTCAGGCCATTTTAAGACACCCTATATATCCATGTGGCATATATTTTGCACTTTTCGTGGAGGCATCGCTACGTCCTAGAGGAGTCCCGGGATGCATCTCGCGGCTACCCGCGCAACTTGCGGTAGCTATATCGGCGAGGAGTGTCGCACAGCTCGACAATGCATATATAGACATGCAGATGTCATAAATGATTCAACTTCTTGGCTATATAACGGGGTGGAATTTACGCTCGATAATGTGCAACTTTCTCTTCAACGTCACAGACAAGCGTACGACACGAGTATACGGGGTGGTCTTTTTGCATCCAGAAATAGATCGATAGGAGACCCAGCAATTATTTAATACGTTTAACTTGAGTCGCAATCGTAATTTGTGCTTAGTTACAAATTGCATCGTAACGTTGGTTGGCAATCAATGAGGAAAAATGTTGAATTGAATTTGTACGCTATGGAAGTTCGCGAATCAACCTCGTCAAAATTTCTTGTTATTTCTGGTTTGCCGAGTTGGGAATTGCGTACAAAAATCGACGTTCGAATTGAATTCAATTGTACTAAAATAAGTAATTATTAGACAGATATTTGCAACGGAGGGAAAAATATTTTGATGGAAAGATGTTTCCATAAAAAATTGACATGATGCATATCAAATGGTGAGATGAGTAAAAAAATGTGAATAAAATATTGAAATTGTGTGAATAAAATTGCGAAATAAGTATGATGTTGAAGTTTGCATGGTTGGAACGTAATGATAGTTAATTGTTTTCTATTGCTTACATTTTTCTGCCAAATTAGGGTACGAAAATCACTCAAACGGTTTTTCTCATCCTTATAAGAGATCGACGATCTTAAGGAGGGGGGGGGGGGGGGGGGGTTGTGTCTTAAGACAAGCAAAAGATTCGCTGATTTTCATAATTTTTTTTAAAGGAAAGTTTTCTTCACTATTTTTGAGACTGAGGGTATGTTTTATTACTACTTTTGGCTGTTACATGGGATTTTTTAAAATCATTAATCATTAAAAACGGCGGAGGTATGGGACGGCCTTCTAAACTGCCTTTTCAAAATTGGCGTGACGTTTTTTTTTTTCTTTAAAACTGCCTTCTAAACTGCCTCTTCAAAATTAGTAGATAGTTTAAAAAAAACTAATCTACCGATTTTGATGAAATTTAATTTAAATCTTTCTAACCTTCTTGTCTAAAACATGACCCTAAATGTTTTTGACAATTAAACAAAAATCGTATTTTTTCATTGCACAATGTAGGAAGTTTTTTCGGAAAATTCAATCTTTTTGTTTCAAAGCGTAACATTTCATCGATTCTCAACATTTCTCACTTTTTCTTGGTTCATATTCTGCGGATGAGTGTTAATAAAAGAAAAATCATCATTGGTTTTTTTCAGATTAATCTCGCCGACGATACGTGTCACGATGTCTGACAATTTATAAAGATCTTTAAAGTTTTTCAAAGACACATTTTTAAAGATGAAAACAATACCATGTAACATCCAAAAGTAGTAATAAAACATACCCTAAGTGTCAAAAATGGCGAAGACATCTTTCCTTAAAAAAAAAATAACGAAAATCAGCAATTTTTTCCACGCCTAAAAATCTCCCCCTTGGGGTATTCCTTCCACGAAGTCAAATACTTAACAATCAACCGATTTTCTTCCATAATTGAGTAAAAATACATTCCAGTGTGTTGGTAAAATTTCAAGCTAGGTTACCGAACCTTTAACAAAAAAATAATGATTCTAAAAATTGTCTAATTTATGAGGCACTTTATCGAGATCACATGCTGGCCACATTTCTATCTGATAATCCATACACTAAATAACTCTAGATGTCACATATAAACTGCTCCACGCGTGTAAAAAATCTAAAGTTTCCGCGGCGAAAAATAAATCCAGGTGCTCACCGAGTGTTTAAAGAAAATAATAATGATATAACTTGGAAAAATGTGACTGGCAGAAGAATTTTCGCAGCCACGATTTTTCAGAAAAAATGTAAAAATGCCTAGATCTACTAAATTTGCGCCATATTTTTTATTCCGGTTTATCGTTGGGTATAATAATTGATTGTGACTGCTTTTTATCAAGCGCAACTGTAATTTACCAATGATTCAGAAGGGCCCTGCTTATGCTTCCACAAAATACCGCCCTCTGCGGAAGGAATACCTCAATCTATAAAAAAAAAATGATAGATTGTGATAAACATGAAGAAATAAAAAAAAGTTGAAAAGATCTTTCCTTGCATTCCAACAATGCAAAATTCAACGCCATAAATGAGTGAAAAATATATACATCAAATAATTTTTAAACAGTTCCACGTGAATTTGAAGTTGAATCCCTAATCCCTCTTATCTCAAAGAGTATCCATAAAAAAGCGGTCAAGTACGTGTCTGGCTGCCCCACAAATTGAAATTCCGTAGTTTGTCGGATACACAATCGTAATATAGAATCGAGGCTTGGTTATAACAAGGTGTAAACCGTATATCAGAATTTATTCGTCCGATTCACTTCAAAATCGGACAGAACATGGTTTAGAATATTTTCTACCCTATGACCTGATGATTTTTTATATCTTCACCCATTTGTTGATAACAAATCATTGCAGTTGTTTTTTATTCGAAAAAAAGAACCTTTTTTTTACAGATTGCCATTTTCGTACTTTTTAAGATGAATAAAAGTACTAAAAGTACTAAAAGTACATTTTTTATTTTTCATTCCAGATAACCGTCGTTGCCAGAACCACCTACGCCGATTGGCCATGCAGCAACTGTGGCACTTTATTGAAACAATGATAACTTCGATTTTTGTCAATATTATTCAATGAAAAATTAACTCAAACTCGTCGAGACTACGTATTAATTGTGTGTAATATCCCGACCTCGTCATCCCAATACTCTCGTCAGAAAAAATATTGAAAATCGGCCTGTTTTTTGGACTTATGCAAACTTATGCAAACTTATGCAGACCCGTTGCGAAATATGAGCATTTAAAAAATTGGGGACATTACGATATCTGTAGCCCCTAATTCTGACCACGCAGCCTTCATATTTGGCCCAAAATAAGACTTTTTTTCAAGAGTGGTAAGAATCGAAATTCGACCCTTAAGGGGGTGAAACAGGGCTTTTGAAGTTTGGATATGTTTGGGTTTGTTTGGATGTTTTTTTAAGCTCACATATGTATGAGCATACACATTAAGGAGTCAAAAGTACTACTTGACTGTCTGCATGCACCGAACAGCGAGGAAAACATGGTATAGTGTTATATATAAAATAAATTTGATAAGTTTCAAGTAAATCTGGCCAAAAAATGTGTTTCTTTAAAATACAAACCTTAACAATCCCGTCTAACCCCCTTAAAGATTGCATTTTTGAAATTACTGAAATACATGTTTAATTATTTGTATTTATACCAAGTTTCTCAAGCCAATCTGACCAAAAAATACGTTGTCTCATGAAAACTTTAAAACCTCCGTTTCACCCCCTTAAGGGGCTATACCAGTGACACTAAAAAAATCAACTTTTTTGCCTTTTTCGACAGTTTATACTTTCAAGCATATTATTATCATTTACATCAATATCATTTTATCTTGCAAAAATCGAAGGCAGCGCAGAAGTCGCTTGGATCTCAATATTTTTCTATGAAAAATTATGTAATATAGGTCAAATATAGTCAAATATACTTTTAATTTTCCGAAATATTTAATCGAGTACTTTTCTTCCAAAAAATTCCCGAAAATCACCCAAATTTTCAGCGTTCACACTGGCAAAGCCCCTTAAGCTTCGAATTTGATTTTCACCACTCTTGAAAAAAGTGTTATTTTCGGTCAAACATGAAGACTGCGTGGTCAGAATTGGGGGCCACAGATATCGTAATACTGCCCAAAAATGTAGCGCCGAAGGCCTCGAAGCTATCAAATCGAAGAGTTCAAGTACCACACGCGCGGCGTATCTATAGGTGTCCATTATCGATGGCATAACGAATGTGGAATATGTGTCGAATCGATAGACTCTGTCTGCGGGGGAATCTGGAGGGGATTTTCAGCACGCACACGAGGCGCGATCGCGTGAGTTCGAGAGAGCCAAGCAGCTCAGGGATATCGTGAGTGAGCAAGCGAGAAAGAAGGTGCTTAACCTCGCCACGTTACAACGGGGTTCGTATTAGCGCCCCGAGGGGAAGTTGGGCGGGCGCGGGGGCGGGGATAAAACACGATGTACAAAATGTATAAACGGCAGCGGCTTTTAGCGAGTTACAAATTCATTTTCACGTTGTCTCGGACGAGAACATTATAAATTATTGAACCGTAAACCTCTCACATGCATATATATATATATATATATATATATATATATATATATACAGGGTGTCCCAGAACTCAACGTCAAGCCGAAACGGGGTGACAGAATTGATTGTAACCATCATGAGAAAAATCAGAAAAAAAATCTATTTTGAAAATTTTAAATTCATAGTTTAACAAAAAACAGTCTTAATTCTAGGAAACTTGGGGCAATTGTGTCATTATTTTTGACTGTGATTCTAGAAATGTTATTTAGGGTTACGGTTCCAAAGTTTAAATGAACAAAAATAATAAAAATTAACCACAATAACCGAAAAATGGTTACAGTTTGACCAAATTTCTAGGTTTTTCTTAAATGCCCAGATTTTTTTTCTGATTTTTCTCATGATGGTTACAATCAATCCTGTCACCCCGTTTCGGCTTGACGTTGAGTTCTGGGACACCCTGTATGTATATATATATATATATATATATATATATATATATATATATATATATATATATATATATATATATATGGAAATACAGTACGTGCATGCACATGGGTATTTAGTATGTCGGATGTTTGATTGTGTGAAGTACACGGGCTCGCACGAACGTGTATATCGTTATGGGCTGTTTTTCTAGACATTGCGATTGCACCTGAGCGGAGAAAAACTGCTAAGTATATGCTCACCCGTATGGGCCCTTGTATATATTCAATTTCGTAGAAGAAAATAATGTTTGCGGGCTCAGGAAACATGTCATCGATCGATTGATAGAATTTGAAAAAAAAATTGTAGATTATTGATCATTGGCACGAGAAAAGTATTTTTCAGAGACTATACCAGTGTGAAACTTTAAAAAATTGATTTTTTTTGCCTTTTTCAACAGTTTATACTTTCAAGGATATCCTGTAAAAATTTCAAGACCATATCTCTAATCATTTTATCTTGCAAAAATCGATAGTTGAATCTTTAAACGCGTTTTTCTCGAAATGAGATTTTTCAAATTTGCTGACATTGTAACTCAAAGAGCAATTATCCGATTGACTTGAAATTTGAACTGAGTACTCTTGAATATATTTACTCTACAATGACGTAGGATAGTTTTGATTCGATGAAAATTGACGGTTTGGCATTGAAAAAATGACCATTTTATAGGCAAGAAAACAGACTTTTTTATGACTACGCCGTTTTGTTAGATTTTGATATTTTTCGAAAATCCTACGTCATTGTACAGGAAAAACCTTCCAGTTTAACGACATTTTTTCCTCTTTCGGTTTCAGCTACTCAATCGGCCGGAATCATGTCAGCAGTGGAGGAACTTTTGTTTTGGAGCCTCCGAAGGCAGCGCATAAGTCGCTTGGATATCAATATTTTTCTATGAAAAAATTATGTAAAATAGGTCAAATGTAGCCAAATATATTTTTAATTTTCCGAAACATTTAATTGAGAACTTTTTTTCCAAAAAATTACCGAAAATCACCAAAATTTTCAGCGTTCACACTGGTATAGCCCCTTAAAGTTTGAAGGAAAAGAAAAACGAAAATTTATATATATATATATATATATATATATATATATATATATATACGCACAAACATACATATAATGAATTCTATTCTTCAAAAACAAAATGTTATGACAACAACAACAACGTTAATACTAACACTAATAATACAACACTAATAATAACTACAATAAAAAATGATTCATAAAAAATTAATTCACCCTTATATATGCACATATATTCATACATATATACACACGGTACTGGACAGAATTAAGTACGTTTCTATTCATTTTACATGGTCCTCAAAGTATTTCATTTCGCCCAATACTATACATACATACAATTTTGTTAAAGTCGACAAAATTTGCAAGCTTTTTTATTGTATTGAAACACATAAAAAATGGCATCGATGAATTAGTCGAACTTGAAAAGCCTAATAGGTAGATTATTACCATTTCGTCTGTGAACGTTTTTTCGGTACCTTCCGTTTGTAAGCCTGGGCATTTAAACACCTGCCGTGTGTTGACCCAGTTAATACCTTCGAAAATTAAAGAAAGAATCATGCTAGTTTGCGAAAAATTAAATTTAATCTATCAGTCATGAAAGGAAAATACATTTTTTCATGTGTTTTTTGTTAAGACGGAATGACACCTCATCGCGGTCGGTATGGTAGAACAATTATAGATTCCCAAAAATCTCTGAAACGGCTCTTCAGATCCCGTCGAAACTTTGCCAAACGACGTCAAATAGATAGACG
Organism: Ophion slaviceki; assembly: GCA_944452715.1. Classification (NCBI taxonomy): domain Eukaryota; kingdom Metazoa; phylum Arthropoda; class Insecta; order Hymenoptera; family Ichneumonidae; genus Ophion; species Ophion slaviceki. The sequence goes on along the minus strand of OX101794.1, from coordinate 17,004,588 downwards.
AATAGCTTCTAGCCCCTCAAATTTTCTGAATTTGAGGGGCTAGAAGCTATTCGTCTATCTATTTGACGTCGTTTGGCAAAGTTTCGACGGGATCTGAAGAGCCGTTTCAGAGATTTTTGGGAATCTATAATTGTTCTACCATACCGACCGCGATGAGGTGTCATTCCGTCTTAAGCAAATGAAGCAACTCGGTAGGAAAGTAGTTTTGGCTCGGAGACGAAATACCCAGGTTTTCAGACGGATGTAAATAGAGTATATATATCGGGAAATAATTTAACCTTCAAAAAATGAAATATCATATGACATCAATCATATTAATACAATTAATAATTCTGCTTCAAAAAAAGGTACCCTTCTATATATGTATATAGCAGTAGTAGTAACCAAGGGCATCGTCAATGGGGGCAGGGAGAGGCAGTTGCCCCCACGCCCCTAGAGATTCGAAAAAAATGTATATAGCAGGCTAAAATGTCTATAATTCATATTTCCTCCATCCTCTCTCTCTCTCTCTCTCTCTCTCTCTCTCTCTCTCTCTCTCTCTCTCTCTCCCCATCTTGCCCCGCGCCCCTCGCTGGCCTATTAGCTGGCGACGCCCTTGATAGTAGCAGTAGTTCTCAATTGCGTAAGCAAACAACAAATAACTCCTTGAATACTGATCGATCCAATCAAATACAACCACGAGAATGCAGTCATCATATTAAACACAATTAAATATCATACAAATCAAAGTACTGAAAAAAAATCATGAAATTAAACCGTATCGAATGAATAAACAATTAGACAGAAATGGAGTATGAGTAGTCGTAGTTCATTCCACATGTACACTAGGGTGGTTAAAAAAAATCGATTTTTTTCTCAACGGAAAATAGAAGTATGTTAAGAAAAAGAAAGTTTGGCAAAATTTGAGGGTTCTAAACAATTTTTTAGGTAGTGCCCAAACGCCTTTTTCATGTTTTTTCAAAATTACTAGCGGAGTATTAATTTTTATTTTATCTCGATGCAGAAAATTTTAGTGCACGATCCAATGTCTTGATTCAATTTTTTCTGTAACAAGCACAATTTTTAATTAATTTTTTTTACCATAAACAATTTGTATTTGCAGATTAAGAATCAATATATGTAATATGGTTGTGAAAATTATATCAACCACTTCACAAACAAGAACACGGTGCTTATATCACTGAAAGTCTTAACAAGTGTGCGTGTTTTTTGGAGTAATATGTTGTTTTGAAAAACGACGACCAAAAACAATATCTGTTGCAAGTTGTGAGCGAGCACAGAAAAACCCATCTTTTTTGCGAGAAGGGAAATTATTATTCGGCTCGATCTTCGGAGTAATTACGTAAGTTTTTCAACAATCGCAAACTGTGATCCAGAATACATATTTTTGAAAACATCGTTTGGAATTATTATTATTATTAAAACTACTTGAAATGAAAACGACCTGTTTATGTTAAGGGGTTACCCCCACTTGCGATTTTGAAAAAATCGATTTGTTTTTATTGCATTTTTTTGAAGTATAAGTATCCGGGCCCATACTTCTGTATGGACCCGGAATAGATGACTCTGTGTAAGTTTACAAAAAAAAATATTTTCTTCGTGTAAACTGAAATTGAAACTTTAAACGCGTTTTTCTCAAAATGGCATTTCTGAAGTCGGTGACCAAGATTACTCGAACACTAATGAACCGATCTTCTTGAAATTTTGCAGGCTTATTTAATACATTAAAATGTAGTCTTTAATCGTTCGATTTCTTTTTTTTCGTTAAAATCGAACCATTAACTTTGACTGTCCGCCATTTTGTGAAAAATTAATATTTTTAAAAATCCTTCGATTAAAGACTAGTTTATACTTATATTTGACTAAATCCATCCGCATTTTTTTTTTCAGATGATCCACTTCGCCGCAATGTTGGTCACCGCAAACCGTGTATATAAAAACATTATTTCATTGACGGCCATTTGCCACTAAACAATGTAATATTTTTCAATAAAAAAATTACTGAAAGTTCTTCAAGATGTGTTCTTTAAGATGGTATATTGATCGATTAAAAAAGTTTTGTAGTTTTCTTTAAAAAAATTCATGAAAAAGGCCTTTTTTTGCGCTACAAGTGGGGGTAACCCGTTAACTCAGAAAATGCTACAGAGCATAAAAAGTTTTGAGAAAATTATATTATTAGGATGTCTATTGGCGGAGAAAAAAAATTGACGAAAAATCAAAGAAAAAAAAAGTAAAAGTCGTTTGAGCACTACCTAAAAAAATGTTTGGACCTCTTAAATTTTGTATGAATTACTTTTTCATAACGTAGTAACATTTTCCGTTGAGTAACGCGAGAAAAAAAAAACTTATTTTGAACCACCTTAATGTACAATCTTGCGAGTTTTTAAAACCTCCCGTCTGTTTTTCAGTTTCCTTTTGAGGCGATTTTGATGTAATTATACTTCGAAATTTTGAAGTCATCATACTAAAGTTTAAAAAAACGAAAAAACGTTTAAAGCAATATAAGTAATGTTATTACGTAATTAAGTATAAATCATTAACGCAGATAAACTCAGATAAACCAAAATTCAACCGACCGTACCTCGATTCACGTCACCCACGAACACCCACAATAGTAATATTGCCATGTAAAAAAACTTTCATGGCATGTAATTCACTTCACCCACTTTGACAACGATCCATCTTTTTTCATGGCGTCAAAATTTGCATCGTTAGAATGCAACGAAAATCCTTCTACATTTTTTCATTTCTTTATTTTGACTACTATCAAAAACAGAGTTTGTCAGGCTTTTTTTATAAAGCGGCACACTTGAACCTCTGTAAAATTCTTACGACACACTTTTGTATTGGACTACAAATAACCATAAATAAAATGAAACATAGGTAGGTACATATTTATTATAGCAAAAAAACTACATAAAAGAAACACACGCAAATTTTTCGGCACACCGGTTGAAATTCACTGATCTAAAGCCTTTTTTTTCGAAGTTTCGGTTATGGAACCCTAGTAAGGATCGTCTATAATGTTCAAGTAATTTTTCGTAACCGCAAAAGGCCAAAAAAATTGGTCAATACAAACAATATTTTCCATGTATCCCAACGATGCAAAGTTTAATACCATATTTTTTATTGCCTCTCTTCGCTTTCCATAATTCCCAGTATCCCTACTCTCATTTTCTATTTTTTATTGCTAGTAGTCTTGTCATCCTCTCTCCTCTGCCCTCTTCCTTGCTAACTTCTCAAATTCTCTCACTAGCTCGCATATTTCTTCAACGATTTCCTTCCCTTTTAGAGCGCCGATCCATCCTGTTGCTAGCCCACCCTCCTGTTGTTCCACCCATCGTTGAAATGTCTTTATCGCTTTGTCCTCAAAACCAGAACTGACTTTTTTCCTCCGACTGAGCAGTAGATTGATGGGGCGATAGAATGCTTTGAGTAAACCAAATTTTGTTTGCGGAAATTTTTTTTTTTTTGGAGTTCTGCTTGTCCCCGTAAGAGTTCTGAACTACAGAACTATGTGAGAGGCAACCAGAATGGATTTTCGTATTTTTCATTTGACTGAACAGTAGTTGATGGATGGCGCGATGAAATGCTTTGAGTGGACCAACATTTTTTGTTGGAAAAATGATTTTTTTTTTGGAGTTCTGGTTGCCCCCGCAGGAGCTCT
>OX101794.1:16888841-17000721 GCA_944452715.1 Ophion slaviceki | reverse complement strand
ATATATTTTTTTTCGATGTACAAAATGGCCGACTACTCGAAACTTCTCGAAACAGCTTTTTTCCAATTTTCGTGACAAATAACTTCAACAATTTTCACTCGTTTTACTTCAAATTTAAAAGTTATGTTCCTAATTGCATTTCGTAGGGAAGTACCAACGGAATTTCTGATAAATCGAAAACTTTTCATTTTATGAGCAGTTTCTGAGCAGTTATGACGAAATTTTTCACTGAAAATTCATTTCTTAAGTTCAAATACCTACAACTTTTGAATAAAACAATATTTTTTAAATTCCGTACGTACTTCTCTAGGTATTCTGATGTAAATTGACGAGAATTTTTGTTTTTTGTTCTGGGTAAAACATTGTGGATGCTAAATGTCACGCCGCGGAGTGCCTAAAAAAAGATAACAAAAGAAAATATTAGTAGTCGGCCATTTTATACATCGAAAAAAATGTATATACATTTTCTAACAGCTTGATATTAATACTAAATAGATGTGTAATTAATTTTATGAGTGAATCACTTTTTCATACGAAAAAAAAGATGGTTAAATTCGCACATGATTTTACACCCGTTACTGTGACCTAAGGCCTTGAGCTAAGACGCAAATACGTTGTTAGTTACCAATTATTGTCTGTTTGAACATTATGAACAAGTTGATACCTAATGTTGGGAAATTTTCCAAAAATCATACTTGCCGTGATAACTCGAAATCCTCAGACTTTGGACTAAGGTAACCTAGGTTAGATATGTTTCTAACGAAGTTACCTATCACCCCCTTAACCGTATGCGGCATAGTACAACACTGGTGTAACATCTACATCAATTCAGATTTTGACGATTCAAAAGTGTTTTCAAATTAAGTATGGCAGTTGTAAATGCCTTTCAAGGTTCCTAGGACTTCAATGACTACTAAAACATACCTACTTAATTCTTATTTTTCACGTACCGGGTGTCATCAATAACGAAAGTGCAAAAACGTGCACGTAAAGAAAAATGTATAAAACTGTTCCAGACAAAAGTAGTACGATATAAAGGGGGCCATCAAATGCGACCAATTTTTTTTTATTCCGTTGAAGGCGCTGACGCACAGTGAAGGTCACCTCCACTTTTTAAAATGGAATGGTACATTTTTTTTCAAACATCGTGTGAAGCACCTCAAGCCGCATAAAAAACATTCGGGGGTCAAAGTCGTTCAAGGTCATTCAAGGTCAGTATCGATTATACAAATCTAACCAATATTATATAAATCATAATGATCCGAGATATTTAGTTTTCGATATCACTTTAATCGATGACCTTGAATGACCTTGAATGACTTTGACCCCCTGTTTTTTATGTGACTTGAGGTGCTTCACAAGATGGTTGAAGAAAAATGTACCATTCCATTTGAAAAAGTCGAGATGACCTTCACTGTGCGTCAGCGCCTCCACCGAAAAAAAAAATGGTCGCATTCGATGGCCCCCTGCACACCGTACAACTTTTGTCTGGAGCATTCTTTTGTGACGACGATAATTACCGAGTTATTTCGGGTGGCACAGATAAGAGGAACGCCCTGTATACGTATGTATGTATGGTTCCCCAAAAAACATGGGTGTAAATAGGTAAAAATCCCATCCATATATATCATGCTGCAAAAATGTTTTTCCCCGAGGTTCCTTTCAACCAAGACCACGTACTTTTTTTGCCAAATGAACACAATACGATAAGAAAACACGTCGTCGTTGAAAATCGTAAAGTGCCACGAGATCGCGTCAACGCTTTGTTATTTTTTGTTGTTGTTGTCAGTCAGACGGTTTTTTCGATCGTATGATTTTTATACAATTCATATCTATAGATGTATACAATATGGATACTGGCCTTTGTAATATATGCAAACAAAAAGGTTTCCACCGAAATATATATTTACGTTTTCGAAGGCGATTTACGTACGAGGATATTGGAATAAAGAACGCGTCGAGAGACCGTTTGTAAAGCTTGTTTTCCAAAGATGAGACAATACACAAAAATAAACTTTTTTCGACTAATTAATTTTGTTTTTCCACGAAGGATACATCGATTCTTATATTTTATTTGCTCAGCCACTTACCCGGCAACCCTGTTTTTCCTTTTGAGACAGCGGCCTGCATCTCACGGCCACTTTCACTGACTCGCTCATCTAAAAAAAAGGCACAAAAGAATGAAGAATAAAATTGTATAGCCTGTATTCGAGGCGATGTCGATATATTCTGAGCTTGTTAAATAGAACGACATCGTGTGATAATTAGAAACACGCTTTTATTTTTCGTGGAGTGATTATAATCGAGGTAAAAAATGAGAACAGAGGGTCCCTGGTTTCGTTCGATTACGACGATGTGGCGTGACAAAAGTGTAAGAAACGCGACCTCTCTCGAAAGTTCTGGCCGCCCCGCCGCCGAGTTTTGCCCTTGAACCTTACGGCGAGAAGACATTGAACCTCCATTTTCTCAAACGTGACGTCGTCGTACTTATCGTTCGTTTGCCACAACATCGTTAGCGCGGCGGGTGGGGGGGGGGGGGGGTCAGAAGGTGATATTCGTCCGAGTACGTAACTTTTTTTCTTCTAAACACGTGCACCGGTTACTTCGCAGTGAAAAGATCGCGAGGACGTTTTTTTTCCCCCGATATTCGAGATTACGCGATCTTTCGTATTTTTACATGGCAATGTGTAACGAAGATGTCGGTGGATACGTGTATAGCGGGCACGAAAAACTAACAGTATTGAAAAAGGTTGGAGAATCGATAACGATTGCCGAGATAGATATGACGAGATGACCGCCTGACCGAGTGGCCATCAAAATTCAACCAACCGTACCTCGGTCGTACACAACACGACGATCTTATATGCATATGTAGGTTACGACGAAGTGGATACACTTTTCGAAATTCGAATCTCGAGCAAATAAAGGCGCGTATATTAATAATCGTCTCTGTAAATGTCAGGATTATCGACCTGATTACAGAGAAAAGAAATTAAAATTGCGTGTTTTTGTGAAGGAATTCCGAGACGACATACAAAAACCCAATTTCCGGTCGCTACGCAAGTGTATATAATAGTGGGAATCCGTCAGATTCTTAAAAATAATCAGATTCACATACTTAACACTTGTAGTAATCCAATGCTCTCAGAAAAAATTACGCTTATCGACCTAATTTTTATGTAATATCAAGTTTAATTTGAACTTCCGGTATTGGATTTATTACCACTCGCTACGATAAAGAGACGCGACAGCAAGGCAACAGCTGACTGTAGTCCTAACCTCATCTCACTCATTCGAATTTCCACACATATTTCATTTTTAACCGACATATTTCGCCGACACTAATTTTCCACGCTTTTTACCAGTCGTGGCCCGAATACAATGCTTTATATTTCCCGCACCTGACATTGTTTTGACAGATTGACGTTGAAAAGCATGGAGGTTAAACTCGCCTGGTTGAGTAAAAAGAGAGTTTCTCCTAGCCCCATACAGATTTATAACCCCCTACAGATTGTCCAAAACATTCGCTGACGTAGTTTTTTCACAATAATAATCGACAATGTTATACTTTTTCAAGTTGGTAGTAAAACTTTTTTTTAATTTGCGTAAAAAATATAAAAATGCATAATCTTGCCCTTTAATTTAGACTTTATGAAAAATTAACATCTACAGAATAAATCTATACCTCGTATGCATGTTCGTGAGGTTCATTGGAAAAAAAATGTATAAACCGTCATTTGACTCAATTGGACCGCTCCAACCTCATTAAAGGTTGAACAAAAGTGCAATTGTCTTTTGTTTAATAGTCTACTACTTTTTTCACTCATCGGGCGATCTTAAGGCAAAGTAGAGGATGTACCACGTGACATATGAGTGCGAGAAAGATAGCTGAAATTTTCGAACAGAAATTTCTCAGATGCGAATAATATTTACGACAAAAGAAAAAAGCTCTGCGCCAGGGAATTCTCCATAGCCTGATGCTTTGTTTTTCCTTAAAAAAACTCAACCGTCTATGAGAAAACTCGTATCAAAAATTTGTGAGGTTATGTTGACCTTGTACATGCCCTCAAACATGATTGTTTTTCGTGACGCCTACTCTCGTACGCTCGCGTGTCGTTTTTTTTTAGAAATTGCAGGAAAAACTTCGTGTTTGAGAGACTCGAAAGCACCGGAATTTGCGTACAATGTGGGGATAGAACAATATTCTCTTTCGCAATGTTATGCAGCGCTTTATAAAGCCGTCCGGTTTTGGTCAAATGTGCTGCAACTCGAGAATTGTGGGGTAGGAAACAAAATGTCCGGAGGGAACGAAGTTCGATGGAAAATCAAAATGTCGATAATTTGTTTTTACGTCGGCTTCCGGTTGGCGAGAATGGGTAGGGGGTAGTAGATGTGTCGAATTTGCCGTCAAAACGTTTTTTGGGTTCTTCGTTGAACGGTTTTGCAATTTGGGTCATTAATATTAATTATCGAGTGCGTAGGTGGATCTCGAAATCATGGCTTAATTAATTAATGAATTAACCATTAATTGAAATTTATCCATTAATTCATAAACACATTAATTAAACATTAATTACTTAATTAACATGGATTACTCAAGAAATGATTTAATCCATTCATTAATCAAAACAGTTGTGTACATTCGAAGTGTTGCGAATAAAACTGCCAGTACTGGGAAAAGACGTTTACGCATTTTCGTCAGATGCCAAACTCATTTACAGAGAACTATCAGTGTCGTGCGGCGTTTTATTTATTCTTAACAATAAATTACAGTGAAGAGCGCATGGAGAAGTGCGTACGAAAAAGTGTGCGGTGCGCCACGAGAAGTTTTGTACCTTGACATTGACACAACTCGCTTTATCGTCATGGATTCGTACTATCGGCTTTGTCTCCTGCGAAATGACCGCGGCATTTTTTTTTACAACACTCGTACTCGTCAAAGGGTCGCGTGGTAAACTGCCCGCCGCGTTTGGATTCGTGCGGGGATTCGTTTGCGTTCGTAGACATATATTATGACATGCGCGGGAGTATTCGCGATAAATGCGTTTCCGTCGTGACTGACTGTAGGACGATGTAGCGAGTAGGGCTGAAGTCGTCGGTATAATCGGTCCGTGCATCACCTACGTGCGCTCTATTCAATCCAAAAATCTCGATCGCCCTTTAGGGGAATTCTTTATCGCATAGTGGAATTTATTTTATGCCCTGTACAGATTTTTGTCAACGTAACGAAGTTTGTTCTCTTTATTTTTACACAGCAAAGATCCAAGCGCTGTGCCCTTTTCGTACGATCGGAGCAAGCGGTGCGTCCGCTCGACCGCAGCGCCCTCCGCGCCCAGCGGCCGAGCGCAAAAGTTCGTCAGTCATCCGCGGTCGATAGCAACGGACGAACGACAAATTAATCCCGGATTTTTCGAGGCCGAGCTCGACTCGTAAGACGAACAATTTTCCAAGCGAACGAAAACATACAATGGGAGTGAATCTGAAGGACGCGGAGGAGGTCAAAGAGTACTTGAAAAATCTGTACATGGAGTACAGATTCGGTTGCGAGAGCGAAAAGAGGCCGGAAGGTGAGCCTTGGGCGATCACATAACCTCTCACCCCGACACTTTTTACACTTCAAATAAAGCAAAATTAAAAACCCTGAATTAAATGCCGATTCTCGCAGTTTGTCATCTCTTGGGCGATTACGAGGAGACCGTGAGGAAGAACAAAACCAGAGCCGTTGCGCTATACAAGGAGAATTGTGACGTGAGAAACCACGGGAGAAGTTGCGCGAAATATGGTAGCTATGCGCTCGTCGGTAAGTTTCGTCACAGTTCGTCAGAGCCGTCACGCGACGCCAGATGGCGCTGAAAATAGTTCGAATATACGAAAAGTGTCGACCCGACCGAGCGGTCGTGAGTGCGAAAAAGATAGCTGATTTGAAGATTTTCAGGCATCTCCGAGACGGCTGATATTTCGAAAAAAAACAAAAGACCTCTCGCTCGGTTGAACGACGAACGTCTTTTTCTTCGTTTGCCGGAAATGTGATCCGTCTAGGAGGAAACATGGCCGTAGGATTTTTATCGACCCGAATGTTTAACAATTAACTGATTTTCATCTACAACGAATAAAAAATACATCCCAGTATACTAGTAAAATTTCAAGCCAAGTTGGCGAACTTTTAACAAACAATTAAGATTAAAAATTCTCATTTATACGACACTTTATAGAAATCACACGCTGACGACATTTCTATCAAATCTGCTGAATAATAAACGTCATGCATGTAAAAAATTCTAAAGATTCCGTAACGACAACATAAACACGGGGTCATCGAATGTTCAAAGAAAATATTAACGCTAAAACTTGGAAAAATGTGACTAGCAGGCAAATTTTCGTAGCCGCGAATTTTCAGAGAAAACTTAAAAATGTCTGAATCTACTAAATGTTTTATTTGAGTTCATTGTTGAGTATTAATAGTAACTGTTAGTAACAACAGTGATAGTGAAGTTAGTAACTGTTAGTAAAGTTAGTTACTGTTAGTAAAGATAGATAACTCTTAGTAACAATAGTAATAGTAAGTATAGTATAAATAGTAATTGATAGTAATTGACAGTAACTATTCATAGTAACTTATTTTTTATTAAGCGCCATTGTAATTTACCAATGATTCATAAGGGCCTTGTTTACACCCCCACAAAATACAACCTTCCGCAATAGCAATACCTTAAATGGGTCTGCCCCAAAAATAATGCTGCTGAAGTTTGCATCGTTGGAACGCAACAAATGTTTTTTTATATTTTATTTTTCGGGTATTTATTATTATTGAAATTTTTTTTCTTATAGATTTACATTGTAGACTGGTAAATAAATAGCTTAAAAAATGGTTGAAGGTTTTTTGGAGGCATAATCTGCCAAAAGAAATTAAAGGAATTCAGAAATATTAATTTTTGTTGCATGCCAACGATGCAAACTTCACCCTCATCCAAAAATAACTATGCAAATAAAACCGTCTATCCATTGCTCTGGCGAATAATAAAAACGCCATCCAGTACTGATGACGGAAATGCAATCCCCTGTTTCTTGCCTCGGTAACGAGTAACCGGAAACGCGATTATTTTGTATATCGATGATTAGCAATGGAACGAGCATAACCATTATTCATTTCTGCACTTATGAATAGTGGCAATGCTACGTGCATTGCTTCCGTAATAGATTGGTAGGGAGGCAAAACCCAGTTCATTACTTTGAGAACGATATATAAAAACTTAATTTATCATCCAGCGGGTGTACAATTATTATCCAGTAGTTCAAATGATCGTTCATTAACAAATACCTAGCTGGTACTCCGGGAATAAATATAATTGGAAACGCAAGCGATTATCAGTTACTTCCATGAGTACAAACGGAAATGCAAACAAATGTCCATTTAGCGTTAAAAGGGCGACGGTACCGCAGGCCTTTATTCGCCGAATGCGTGTCGAGTCATGAAAATGCGAGCCAGTATCCGTTGCTTCCGTCTTAAACTGTGGAAATGACGCCAATTGTTGTTTGCGACCCAGTGATGAGTAATGGCATTCACTGTTCGTTGCATGAGTTACGGAAATGCAAATGATTGCAAAGCGTCTAAATTCAGGATTTAACATATTTGTCGATCCTGTATAATAGTAAATTCACGAAAGTGAGTGCCGCTCGCCCCTTGACAAATCCTTGATAACCGACAGATAATTTGTAACAGATGTATGCTTTGTAAAACCTTATTCCAAAGGATTAAGGCCTTAGGCCACAATAACGGGTATAAAATCATGTGTGGATTTAACAATTTTTTTTCGTATGAAAAAGTGATTCACTCATAAAATTAATTACTTTTCTATTTAGTGAATATCAAGTGGTTTCGAAAATAATTTTTTTTTATGTACAAAATGGCCGACTGCGGGAAACTTCTCGAATCATCTTTTTTCCAATTGGCGTGACAAATAACTTCAACAATTTTCACTCGATTAGATTCGAATTCAAGTTATGTTCCTAATTACATTTCGCAGAGAAGTGCGTACGGAATTTCCGATTAATCGAAAACTTTTCATTTTATGAGCAGTTTATGAGCAGTTATAACGAAATTTTTCACTGAAAATTCATTTCTTACGTTCAAATACCTACAACTTTTGAATAAAACAATATTTTTTAATTCCGTACCAGGGTGTCTACCGACCTGAAAAGTCATGAAAAATCTTAAATGTCACGAAATTACACTCGACCCTGAAAAAGTCATGAAATGTCATGAAAAATTACCAGTCTACCTGAATTATTATACCCTACTAAATTATCGTTGAGTCTATATTCAATATGAACTAACTTTGTGATACTTGTCGATAGAGAAGCGAATATCGAATCGATAGAAAATAAAATAGAAGAAAGTAAAAGAAAATGATGCGTTATCTCAACATATTAGTTTTTCTTTGTTATTCGTGTAAAGCGACTAGATAATATTACTCAAAGTTCCTAAATGTATGTAATATTTTTCTAGATGTTCCCAAAATATATTTCTTTACAGCAATCTTGAAATTATGTTTGTCTCACATTTTTCACTACATATGGAATTGTATAGTTTGGTGACTTTTCGTTTATTCCGTATACTTTTTATTGGCATACAACACACATCTGTTTGAAAGAGCAAAATAAAAATATATAAATTTCGAAGATCGGTCGCACTGTAGAATCATTAAGTATACTTCTATGCCAGAAAGTCATACTAAGAGTCATGAAAAAAATTCCCATTCCTTGCCTTAAAAATCCTTAAATGTCATGCAATTTCAGTTCTGGTTAAAATTAGACACCCTGCGCACGTACTTCTCTAGGTATTCTAATGTAGATTGACGAGAATTTTTGTTTTTTTTTCTAGGTAAAAAATTGTGGATGCCACGTCGCGGAGCGTCTAAAAAAAAAGATAACAAAAGAAAATATTAGTAGTCAGCCATTTGTACATCGAAAAAAATATATATATATTTTCTAACAGCTTGATATTCGTACTAAATAGATGTGTAATTAATTTTATGAGGCAATCACTTTTTCACACGAAAAAAAATTGTTAAATTCGCAGATGATTTTAAACCCGTTACTGTGACCTAAAGCCTGAAGAAACTTCAATAGAAAATGAAAGATTCAACAAGTGCGAGGCGGATAATCAAAGTTTCATGTGTATGGGCTCTGTTGATTTGTCTTCGCCGACCTTGATACAACTTGTGCTTCTCGTTAAAGGCAAAGGATGCGAGTTAAACGTCCAGGAGGGCTACAAGTACACGAGGAGGGGTTGCGAGCTCGGTGACGCGTACGGGTGTTACTACGCCGGTACAGTGGCATTCTCAGAGCACGAGACGGACGAGAAGGACCGTGCGACTCAAGTGGCCAAGGGTGTCGAGATGATGAGCAAATCTTGCTACGAATATGGACTGGAGAAGGCGTGTTACTCTCTGTCCTGCGTTTATTTGACCGGTATCAAGGGCTACATAGAGCCGAATTTGCACGAGGCTTACAAGTCTTCGTTGAAAGCTTGCGAAGGGGACAACGCGTACGCGTGTGCGAACGTTTCGCAGATGTACGCGCGAGGCGAGGGCGTCGAGAAAAATCCCGGCCTCGCGGAGATTTTCAAGGAACGGGCGACCAAGATACATCGGGAATGCACCGAGATCCGAAGAACGACGCAATTTCAGCAGGGCATCGACGGTTGACCCGTTCTCTCCCTCGTTCCTCCCATACCCCGAGTTCAGGTGCAATCAACTTTCTAACGCATTCACGTACTCCCAGTGCGTGACGGTGACGCGCGTAACGGCGACCATTCGTCTGTGAGCCTTCATTTCCTACTCTCGTTACGGCACGCGATATCTTCTGTCCAAAAACAACCATGATAGAATACACGTTGTGGAGACACGAACATGCAAATATTTGTTTCTATCAGTAGATTAGCTCTTGGCATTTTTGTTTGGGTTTAAGCTTTGTTTAGTATTAGGCTGAAGGCATGACAATCTTATATCTTGCTACGCCATTGCCGAATGTTGCAAGGGTGAGTCAAAATCGTCAATATTTATAATGTAGGACGAGTCGCAGCGAAATTAATTTCTGTTTACTAACTAACGCCCCTGTACGCACGGGAAAAAATACTTGGGCTTACTAGATTCGTCATAGGGAGATGCCAAAGAATGGTTTATTTTTTGTAGCCACGAGCGGGCAGGGCATGGTAGCCCCAAATTTCCGGTGCCTACCAGAAAAAAAATCGATCCGAAATAATTAAATTCAAATAATCCATCCATTTTATTTGTTTCACGCAAGCAAGCATAAAGAAATAATTTAATGAAACTTGACCGATTTCCTTCGTCGTAATTTCGTACCTTGTATTAAAAGATAGCTATTTCATTACGGAAATAATATAAATATATATACAGTACCGGGCAAAAAAGGTACGCACCGTTCGAAATTCAATATTGGTGCTATTATACTTACGAAAATAGTTAACGGAGTACTTCCACAGTTGTTTCAACGATACTTTGTAAGTTCACGTTTACATTTTTACTGAAACATCATAAAAAAAATTCGAAAGCTGAACGAAAACAATGTCAACGCGTAGGATGCCAATTTTAGGCTGGACAAAAAAAAGTACGCACCCAAAGAAAAAAAGAAAATATGTCATCACATCGCGCATCTAATATTTTGTGCGACCACCTTTTGCTTCGATAACAGCCTGTAAACGCCGAGGCATACTTTCTACAAGATTGGGAATTTGCTGTTCGTCGATATTGTCCCAGGTCTCCGCAAAACATCAAAAAGCTTTTCTTTGTTTTTTACGTCGCCCTTATTAACATTTTGGTCCAAAATCGACCACAGATTTTCTATAGGATTTAAATCTGGCGATTGTGCTGGCCAATCCGAAAGTTTGATCTGCGAAGAACGGAAAAAGGCCGATGATTTTCGAGCCGTATGTTTAGGATCGTTGTCTTGTGGAAAGATGAATTCACCCTGCAGACCGATCTTTAGCAGTGATTCCTCCAGATTTTCGTTTACGATATCAATGTAAACATCGACGGTCATAATACCATTGATCGGAACCCAATTTCCCACTCCTGACCACGCAAAACACCCCCACACTGAACACTTCCCCCTTCGTGTTTGACAGTCTTTTGAATATTTTTTTCAAGAAGCTGTTCTCCCGGCTTAATCCAAACGCGTGATCGTCGTTTATGCCCAAATAAGTCAAACTTGCTCGCGTCACTCCAAACAACTTTTTTCCAAAACGAAATCGGCTTTTACACGTATTTTTTTGCAAGCTCGAGGCGCTTGATTTTATTTGCTTTGCGTATCAGAGGGCGACGTTGTGCAAAACTATTTTTTAAGCCTGCTCCTCGAAGTCTCCTACGGACTGTTCGGTCTGAAATGTTCAGGCCTGTATTTTCGAGAATTACACGGCTAGTAATCGTCGGATTTTTCTTTAACTCCCTGATAATTTTGGGATCGTCCAATGCAGTTGTTTTTCTTTTTCTACCTCGTCCATTTTTATCACCGACCATACCTAATTCCTTGAACTTCTCGCATATTTTTCTCACTGCACCTTCACTCATGTCATATTTTCGACCAATTTCTCTTTTAGAAATACCTTTTTTTTGGTCTTTAATTACCAGTTCTCGCACTTGAATTGCAATTTTCGGCATCGCGGATTTATTGCTACCGTACTCGAATACAGAAAATCGATAACTGGCCGAAAAATTGTCAAATCTATATGTTTACTTTCCGTTTGCCTTCCTAAGCTTCGTTGGGAGAAAATCGCTTTGTTGTCACTGATGAGAATATATGAACCTTGGGTGCGTACTTTTTTTGTCCAGCATACAACAGGCACTCTTCGCGCTGAAATCATTCTCCTTCTGGTTTCGAATATTTGTGACATTGTTTCAACGGCAGCGTAAAGGCAAAACAATGAACTTTCGTCATGACTGCTCAAGGTCTGGTTTATTGATGGTATTTAGAATGAGAATAGCACATAAATGGAAATTGAACGGTGCGTACTTTTTTTGTCCAGTACTGTATATATGTTACCGGCAATGTGTATAATGCAGGCATTCTGTAGAATACCTAGTTATTCTATACAATACCGGGTTCGTCAAGGCAATGTATGCAATACCTAGGAATTACATAGACTACCATTAGATCACGTAAAGTGTAAAATGTTGGGCAAATAAAGCATCTTTTGTTTGCTCAATATCATCAATTCAACAAATCGTTTCAATAGAATGGTATTTGTTTGTTCTTACATGTTGAACTATTGTGACATTTTGTTTGGGTTTGTTCGAGTTTGTTTGGGTTATATCTGCGCGCCCTCTCGCCAACCACATCTATTAAACATTTTGCCAGCTGTACATTTGGTATTGTATAGAATGCCTGGGTAAAGTAGGAATAAATGGTATTTTGTACATTGCCTGAACGTTTTAGGTATTCTATAGAATACCGGATGTTACAGATTGCCGGTAACATATATACAAATTTCACAATTAAGTTAAGGGGGAATATACCTTTGTACATTTTTTTCGCATTATTTTCCTACATCTTACAGAAAAGAAGAAGAGCAAGAGAATGTTGAATTAGAAGGACAATTGTATGGTTCAGACATCGCTAATTAAAGGTAAACGCGAAATTTCCATGATTTTACGGTACTTGAAACTTTAAACGCGTTTTTCTCGAAACTATGTTTTTAGACAAGGGCGTATGCGTAGCGCCTCGAGTTTTCAATCGATTGACTTGAAATTTTAACTGTAGCTTCTTGACAACATTTTCTAGTCCAGTACAGAGGATTTTGATCGATATTCGACCGATTTTTTTTACGATTTTTTTCATATTAACGCCATTTTTTTTAACCAATGTTTTGAAAAATCCCTACGTACTGGACGAGTTTTTTATATCTACTTTCAAAATATTTTTCGTTTTTTGTTCTAGCTTGAAAATTACGACCTGTGCGAATACGCCCGTAGAGGACTATGAAAAAAGGAGTTTTCTTTCATCGACTACTGCGCCGCCATTTTGTTTCAAAATAATGGAAAAAAAATAAATTCTTTTACTTTAAGACTTGTACCAACATGTATAAAAAACCGAATTTGAAAATATTATTTCGTTTTTCTTAAATAAATTTTCAAAAATGACCCTTGATTTTGCCCTCACACGGGTATATTCTCTCTGTGGGCAAAAGTAATATAGAATTTTCCGGCCGATGCACAACCAGAAGTATATTGGAAAATCAACATTTACTACCAAGTAATAGATAATATTGTAAATCTAAAACTCCGATTTCAGAACCCACCGTTAGCACATGCAGTTGACGCATTTTGTAAATTGAATATGAAGAATGGAGAGGATTTCATGAATAATTATAAAAAAATCTTAATTGATGCGTCAGCCTTAGAAGCTAAAGCAATGGTAATGGCAAACATACTTTCATTCCAAAATGATGAGAGAAATGCTGGAAATTTAAAAAAGCGTATAATAAAGGGGCACTGCCCTGGCTTATATAAGCCTTTACAAGCACCAATGCTACTCCCAGTGAGCCCCGCTGGTTGTGAGAGGAGTCTTTCTACAATGAGGCGAATAAAAACGTGGCTTGGAAGCATAATGCTTCAGGAACGATTCTCTTATACGTCACTGCTGAACATAGACATGACATCGTTTAAAAAATACCCACTGAAGAAGTACTGGGCCCAATTGCAGAAAAAAAATACAAAACTAAAGTACAAAACTAAAAACACAAAGAAAAACTTAAAAATACAAAATAAAAAACTATAAAAAAATTCAAAAAAAGGCAGGGCACTGCCTTATGTAAGGCAGTGTCCTGCTTTATGAGACCCACAAAAACCTTTTTTTTTTCAAGCATTTTTTTAAGAGGGAAAAGAACAAGTGAGCTCTGAGCTTTGCGGAATATGTTAATATGTATTTAAAATTAGAAAAGAAGTTCAACATGAAACAATAAAATACTGCACATTTATCAGCCTATTCCATAAGCGCTTTGCCACTGCAGTCTCCCATCGGCGAGAAAAATGCAGCTCGCAATTCTTGACAGAAACATAAAAACCAAAAAAAAGTCAATTGTCATATATTTTTCTTCTGGGCGAACTAAGAAAAAGCAGATAAAATCGTGTAATTATAACTTTTTTCAGGTTTGAAAAAACATGTGTTAAAAAAAAACCACTTTAGAGTGCTATAAAAGTTACTTAAAAAGTCCTTTTGAACTATCCTTTCAGTTTAGTTTGAGGTGTCATCGCGGTCGGTATGGTAGAACAGTTATAGATTCCCAAAAATCTCTGAAACGGCTCTTCAGATCCCGTCGAAACTTTGCCAAACGACGTCAAATAGATAGACGAATAGCTTCCAGCCCCTCAAATTTTCTGAATTTGAGAAAAAAAATGTAGATTGGCTTATCATAAGCCAATCTAGTTTTTGTTCTCAAATTTAGAAAATTTGAGTGGCTGGAAGCTATTCGTCTATCTATTTGACGTCGTTTGGCAAAGTTTCGACGGGATCTGAAGAGCCGTTTCAGAGATTTTTGGGTATCTACAATTGCTCTACCATACCGACCGCGATGAGGTGTCATTCCGTCTTAAGCATTAAAAAAAACGATTTTTCGGACTTTCTAAAGCAGGAAACTGCCTTAATTGAATACCTACTCAAAGTAAAGTTTGAAGACTGGTAACTGGATTAAAGCATGATGAAAAATTAGTCGATTATTTTTTAAGGTAGTTCTGTAGTTTTGGTCAAATCTTAGGAATTGGCTGAAATCTAAGTATGGTGTAGATATGACCATCATGGACTGATGCCCAAAAATTCAATTCGATTCACCGTTTAGTTCATGAGATAATTGCAATTTATGCATGTATTTGTCTTCGTTACAGCGAATACAATTTAAACTGTCGGCAAGATGTTGTAAATCTACGATCCGACGTCCTTCGACAGCGAATTTTTGTTGCTGACCGTTGAGGTTAGGATTCTTCTCATCGCGTTTAGCCGCATTTGCTTGACACGTGGCTGCCACAGCTTCCAGTCTTTTAGCAAGAGCCTATTTTCTTGTAAACTTTCCTTTGTATCGCATTTGGGTTGACATTTTCACGCTTTTTTTATTTATAAAAAATATTTCGCGAAAGACGGATCGTAGGAAGCTCAACGCTATGACTGCAGGAAAGTCGCGCTGCTGCCACGACTACTACGCTTCGACCGAAACTTTTGGCTCATACGTGTACCTACAGAACTACCTTAACACGAACACGTAATAAAAGCTTCTCATACTTTATGTGTGTTACGTGATTATCGGCTATCGTGCGAATTTTATTTTGAAGAAAGATTATTATGAACAAAACCGTTTTTTTGACCGGCCGGACCCCTGCCTAGAAAAAAATGCTGGCTGTGCCAATGAGTTTATCGAGAAAAAAAATGGAACATCAGGTTATTTCAAGAATTATTCATTGCATCAAATTAAAAAACACACGGAATAATTCAACATTTCGTTGGCCATCTGTCAATAAACAATCTTGTTGATCCAAGTGACTGGGTAAGGTTCCGAACCCCCCCCCCCCCCCCGATCGAGCTGAATTTTTGCACAGACCTCCCTTTTAATATTTTAAGACAACCCCTAAAGGGATTTTTGACAGGTAAGGTTCCTACCCCCCCCCCCCCCCATTGAGCTTAAATTTTGCACAAACCTTCCTTTTAATATTTTAAGACAACCCCTAAAGCGATTTTTGGCGACGCGCAATGGTTTTCGGGGTTGAGTTTGTTTGGGCAAAACGGAGAACGCGATAACATATATAGGCAGAACGGAAACGTAGCAAATATAGTTATAGTCGGCGCGCGTTGAAAAAACTTTAAAATTCAATATCTCGAAAACGATTGCGAGTCGCCAAAAATCCGTTTAGGGGTTGTCTTAAAATATTGAAAGGAACGTTTGTGAAAAATTTCAGCTCGATCGGCAGGGGGGGGGTGTCGGAACGTTACCCTTTTTGGCGACGCGCAATAGTTTTTGGGTTTGTTTATTTGGACAAAACGGAGAGCGCGATACATATATAGGTATGAACGGAGACGTGGCAGATACAGATATAGCCGGCGCGCGTTAAAATAAATAACTTTAAAATTGAATATCTCGATCAAAGTATTGCGAGTGGCTAAAATCCCTTTAGGAGCTGTCTAAAAATATTAAAACGAATGTTTGTGCAACATTTCAGCTCGATCGGCCGGGGGGTTCGGAACCTTATCCGTGACTTTTTTCTCCGACCGCTCGCCTCCAGGTCGAAAATTCAGTTCCTGCGTATGTCGATGCTCATGTCTTTCTCTCTCGCTCCCTCTCTCCCTCTCCGTCCCTCGGACGAGTAAACACCGTCCGTGTCCACGCACAACACGTAACGTCACTTTCTTGCTCGTCCGGGGTCCGAACGTACGAGTTGTGCGAACACAAGTCCATTTTCCATTCGAAATAGACAGAGTCCGAGTGATCCTTGTGTCTTAGCTTTTGTAAATTCGTCAACGAGCCTCGAGTGCTTGTATACTTCGTGCCGATAAATTTTCCATAACGGTTCCACCAACGGGTCAATTATCACGCTCCCGCTCTCCTCGTTCAAATCGCTCCATGTGTTTTCTCTTTCTCGCCATCCGGGTACGCGAACCTGGCTGGCGAGCAGCCGCGCCCGCGCAGCCAACGGTGTCAAATTCGGTGATTTATGCGCCGGTCCGTAATAATCCCTGCTGACTTCGGTTTGGTTAGGACCGGATCGGGCTCAGACCTGATCTCACAAAACCTGATTCTCCTTCACACGAGATTCTCCGTTGTCTATCCCTAAATTCTGTCTTACGAAGTGTTCGGTTTCGTGCAAGATGATAGAAGAATGTCGATCGTAGAAATCCGACTTTGAAAACAAATGTTACGTTTGGGCTGAAAGGCTTATCGCGATTATCGGCACGTCTTATCGCCGCAACAAATGGCTTGGTTGGGCGATAAAAAATACTACAAACGCATATGTTTGAAGTAGCAATGCAACGAGGCGCTATCGAGCAAAGCAAAATAAAAAATAATGCAATCGATAGGATGATTGAGTATTGCGATTCACGACTTCGTCGTTGTTTTCGTTACCGATTGCGACTTTCAACGAAACCGAAATCTCACAAATGCTACACTGACAGGAAAATTCTATTGATATGAACTAATCGCGTCTATTTGATTTTTGTTTATTTGAATTAACTAGATTTTTCGTGGAATCAAATTTTTCCTACTGCATTCCATTATTGAAATTATTTGCTTTAAATATGTTTATTTATTCAAATCAAAATATATTCAATATCGTCCAATAACTAAATATTTTATTTCATCCTAATGAAGCTGTTGTCCGGTTTCATTTGCTCAAAAAACAATTTAGTTGAATCCACTAAATGGATCCATTTGATTTTTTAAAATTTAAATTAAATAGAATTTTCGTAGAGTCAACCATTTTCCTATTTGATTGAATGGTCTGTCTTTATTGCAACACACATATCAAAGAGGTGTGGGGGTAGAGAGGGTGGAGAGAGAGGAGATTATGTATATAGATTATATTAGAAAAATATATAGCATGTTATTCGATAAAACTCTCTAATTATCACAATGAAATTAACTAATTGATATAGTTTATGTGATACAGCAAATAATTATAGGAATTCATTTGGACTCTTAGCCATATCTGCAACTAAGATGATACAAGCACTCGGTAGCATAAGGGCAGCGTGCATAGCTATGATTAGGTAGGTTTTAGGTTCGATTCCCATATAGGTGAAATATTTTCTTCGATAGAAATCATCTCAAAAGGCCAGGGAATGACGAATTACGATACAAAATCGTTGTCATCAAATTCTCAATGAAAAATTTCATTTTATTTTAGATTTATGAAATATGTTATGTACATAGTGCACTTAGATTTACAGTGTACATTGTAAGCAAATAGAGATTTAGTTGAATCGAAACTTTATTTATTCAATTTGGATATATTCAATATTTAATAAGAATAGCTGAAACAAATGAAAAATATCTTTGAAACAAATAAGATCGTAGTAGGCCGTGCGCCAAGGAAAAAACCTATTTGATTTAAATAGATCCTATTTAAATCAAATATTTTTTTGGCAGTGTACGATGTATCGAGACCCTTTGATTTGTTGGGTTTTTCCTTGCGATAGTGAGGAAACTGTGAATATTGCAGGCACAATCGTGTACGATTAGTTATGATGCTTGGGCCAATTTGATGGAAATTGAATCCGAGATTGCGTTTGGTAAATAGTAAAGGCAGGATATGTATAGAGAGTGTCCTGTTATGAACTTATAATCCTGCAACTGTCGATACGCCTGATCATGTCCTACTATATGCTGGAATTTCAGTATAGTAAAAGTCCAACGGTTTTCGAGATTTTGGGCTTTATGTTATTTTTTTTTTTAAATCATCAAAGTCAGATGTTCGAATTGTTTTGTATGAAAATTCTGCATAAGATTTTTTTTCATAAAGTTTCCTTAACATTTAAGGTTGAAAAGAAGACTTTTCTAGATAAAACAAATAACCAATAGTATTTTTTTAAAACCGGGTCGAGAAAAGTTATCATTTGTAGAAATGGCATGCGAAAAACCAAAAGCAGATAATTTTTGTCTCGAAAACCGTGGAACTTTTACTAAACTGAAATTCCAGGATATAGTACGGTGTGATCTGACCTATCGACAGTTGCAGGATTATCCATTCATAACAGGACACCCTGCATGTTAATTATATTTGCATATAACAGATCGATTTCCAATATTTTCTCATGATGGGGGGACAGCGAGGTCGGGATTTTACACCCAATCAAAACATAGTCTTGCTAAGGTCGAGTTTTTAAAAGTTGATAAATATTGACAAACAACGAAGTTATGAATATTTGAGGTCTTACTTATGGTCGGAAAACAAGACTTTTTTGGGATTTTCTAAAAAATACTAATAGAGCAATCAAAATGAGGTTTGGAGGGTTTATTTTACATATTCGTAGGTACTCAAATCAATTTCTTATTTTTCAAAAAGAAAATACAAAATAGCGGTCCAGTGGCCGGTGGAAAAAGAACGCCTTTTTTGAGACTCTCCACAGGCGGACGCGATCGAGACGCACATGTGCACCCAGACCAAATTTTTTCTTGTAATTTGCATGAGTTTTGTTAGCGAAGTACACACGATTATTGCAAAATATTGATTTTTGCAAATTCGGCACCATTTTTAAAAAAAACGTCGCATTGTCGACTAAAAAAATCGCCTTAATTTGTTCATAAAAACCGTACTTGTTAATCCATCGAAAAAAACCTGTGTACTTCGCTAGACAATCTAGCTAAAAAGCTACAGTTGAAATTTGAAGTCAATCGGTTGAAAATTGTAGGAGCTACGGGACCGCCCGATTACGAAAAGATTTTCAAAGTCTTAAAAAGCGCGTTTAAAGATTTTTAATGTTTTTTAATGTTTATACATGATTTAAGGATGTATGGCAGCTACTGCAGAGTCGTTACAGAACTGATTATGCAATTTGCAAAAATCGCATTTAAAGACTAAATAAAATAATTGTAGTATTCATTGAAGCTAAAAAGGAGATTTACCACAGCTCAAAGTAAAACATGCGGTACAGAAAGAAGAATTTTCAATTTTTAACTGCAAATTTAGTTGCTGATTTGATGTACGATTTCCCTGACGTTGTCGTGGTTACGACATACGAGCTAAAGAAATACGAAAACGGTCCCATTTAAATCGCAATATCTCGCAAAATATATGGGCACATGTCGATTTTTTTTTTAACGTATCATGCATATTACAGCGATACCGCACAAAAGTTTTTTTTTACAAAAGAGTACTCCGGAAATACCTTTTTTGCCAATGTAAAGGGAATTTTGGACGTACAGTCCTATGTTCCCCGTGTTAAATGACCCAACTTTGAATTCGTTTATCTCAGCATTCACGTGGGCAAATTTTGTTTTTTTAATCTCAAAAAGTTCTCGATATTTTCCTTTACAATATCAGTGAGTTTCAATTCGAACAGTAGTAAATAACTTAGTTGCCATACATCCTTAAGCCGAGGAAAACAAGGTAATTTTTCTTCCATCTATATAATAAAGCCTTAAAGTTCCGCCGGTGCTGCATGGCCAATCGGTGTAGGTGGTTCGGGCAACTAGGGTCATCTAAAATTCAAAACAACCAAAATCTACATATATTATAATAATAAAAATTTCCGGTGACCGGATGCTTTTCGAAATTTTGAAAATTACCAAAACGCAAGCGGAAGAAGAAAAGTTCGATTTAAAGAAAACAACTTTAACGATTTATTATCAACATGTGGGTCAACATATAAAGATCATCGGGTTCCACGACACAAAACGTCATACCCTTGAACTGAGAAATTATTGAAAAATCGAAAGACAAAAAACCAATGTGTAATTAAAAAAATGATACATAAGTCTCAATGCCAATGAGTGAAATAACGGTACACGTGTGTACATAAATCACATTGCTGCAATTCCTTCAAATTCGCATACCAACTAAATTTAATCACGCCCGCGCTTATGCTCGCAGCCTCCATTTAAATGAAACACACCGCGAGGTGTGTACCGACGACGCGCTCGTGTATACGTACGAAACGTGGAATTTTCGTGCACACTGCCAGGCGGGAGTGAATACTGATTGTGATGATTTTTCCCCTTCTCCGTATCATTTTTCATTCCTCCCTCTCTCGTGTACACCGTGTTGGAATAAGCCGCGCCGTTCTCGCTCCATACCCGCGCACCGATATATTCAACCGAAGCCCGGTCTCCAGAGTCAATCATCGCCGATCCTGGGAATACACAGCAGCGTGATCGTTCCGACTTACCGTCTGCATTTAAATCTATACATATATATATGAGTATATATATATATATATACACACGTAAACACATATCTATACATATACCTAAAGAGAGTACGCGAGGATGACGTCCACCTTGGCTACGGCGGCCTTTGTCCTCTTTCTGGCTCACAGTGTGCTGGTAAGATCTAAATACATAAAGACCGATTTAAGGCCTTAGGCCACTCTTAAGGCCTTAGGCCGAAAAAATAGGCTTTTTGGGCTTTTTTCAGAAAAACTACAAAATAAATGGAGATTACAAAAAAGGGTGTTTATCATACATATCAGTGACTGTCTACAATAATTTTTTTGAAGCGATTAATTTCATAATGGCGGCTGTGCAGCGTTTATCTCAAAATTGCATTTTTTAAGTTGGCCGGAAACATAACTCAGACAATTTTCAACCGACCCGAGTAAAAATGATTGTATATACTTAGATACAATTATATAAAAATGATATACAATCATATAAATTTATATATAGGTTTACATATAATTGTATATAACTCTATACATTCGTATATATAATCCGATATAGATGTACTTTCATAAAATTTGATTTGATAAAATTATACATAGTTCTGTTTGTAATGCTATACGGCGATACTGTTTTTATAGGGAGTTTATATAATTAGATATAATATCATATACAGTTATATATAATTCAGTATAGTGTTGTGTATATATATATATATATATATATACACGTGAAAATTTTATTTACGGTATATAAAATTGTATATGACTGTATATGAGTACTTTTATTTTCTTTTGAAATACATATAATTGTATATATCTTTATATGGCTTCATATATGATTAGATATAGAAAAAGTTTTCTTTGGTTTTATTCGCGTATGGAAGCAGGTAAATCAAAATATTGTTTATTAAAAGTTAACAAATTATGTATTAACCCGAGTAAAAATGAATATACATAAACGTATATAATTGTATATTAATTGATCATATACAATTGGATACAAAAATTGGCCCGATAGAATTTTATATATTTGTATATAAACGTATACAATTGTATATACTAATATACAGTTATGTACGATAGTATATGAATATATATATTCAACTGTATATTAATATACAATTGTATACGTTTGTATACAAATATATAAAATTCTATCGAGCCAATTTTTGTATACAATCGTATATGATCAATTAATATACAATTATATATGTTTATATATATATATTCATTTTTACTCCGTGATTCCCTTTAAATGTTGAATATATCTTGAAAAATACATTGTCTATCCAAGTACGTAGGATTTTTTTTTATATTGCATAGTTTATTTGTTATTAACAATTATCTGACGATTTTTAGGCAAGTTTTTGAAAGTGAAAAATTTGCCTAAAAAATCGTCAGATAATTGTCAATAACCAATGAACTATGCAATATAAAAAAAAATTCTACGTACTTCCATAGACAATGTATTTTTCAAGATATATTCAACATTTCAAGTGAATCGGTTGAAAATTGTCTGAGTTATGTTTCCGGCCAACTTGAAAAATGCAGTTTTGAGATAAACGCCGCACAGCCGCCATTTTGAAATTAATCCCTTCGAAAAAATTATTGTATACAGTCACTGATATGTACGATAAACACCCTTTTTTGTAATCTCGATTTATTTCGTAGTTTTTCTGAAAAAAAATCCCCAAAAAGCATATTTTTTCGGCCTCTAGAGTGGCCTAACCCCTTAATTCCTGTCTCTCGTTGACCGCGACCTTATGGGACGTGTCAATTCGCTTGAGTTCATTGAATCGATTGTCACAATCGTTCCGTTAGGTAATATTCATTTTTTAAAAATGTTTAACCTTAACAACCATTTTTTTTCAGGGAGAAAACACGATTCTCAATGTAGACCTTTATTACGAGTCTCTTTGCGGCGACAGTGTGAGATTCGTCACCGACCAACTCGCACCTGCCTACGACGATCTCAAGGATCACCTCCGAATCAATTTCATCCCGTATGGCAAAGCGTCGGTCAGTGTAAAAAAAAATCATTACACTCTCGCAAATGTTCGATATTTTTTCCTCGGTCAAACGAGGCCCGGTTTGGATGTTGGCATTCCTCGGACATAGCTTCGCGATCTTATGGTTATCGTAAATTCCTCGCATTCTTTCGTCTCTCCGTATACACGCAATTTTTCTTGGGACTCGAGATGATTGCACGAGTCGCGATAGAGACCGAGGATTTTTCAAGGAAAGTCGTAAATTTTGCTGCTCCGTTAATTTGTCATGCTTCGTCGTTCGCTCTTTGCCGTGAAGACGAAAAGAAAACTATTTTGAACGCGGGTTTTTTATTTTTCGTACAAATTTATTATTACTTTGATTAAACGCGCGAATTAAAAAACAAAAGAAGCACTAGTATAGGATAGTTATTTATTTTCGAGTATACCCTTGCGAGTTTTTACATTCTGTACATTGATACCCTTTTACACATTTTCTTTTTTTTCGTTAACATTTGTCTTTCGTCCTTTTCTCAAGTTGCAAGCTTTTATTTAACTTGATTTGGTGTGAGTTGCAAAACGGAAAATCAATATTTTACCCACTTCGCGACTAATTAGTTCTGGGGAATTTTGCAAACATGCATCTAAGAGGTGACAATGCATGGAAAGTGCATGAGAACATATGAATTGACTCTAAGTGCTCTCGGATTGCACAATCGTTAAAAGGGTACAATAGGTAAAATAGGTTAAAAGGTAAGGTCCAATAGGTGGTGAGCCAAAATCTATGTCAGATGCCACCTATCACAGTTCTTCAGGATTTCTCCTGACAATCAACCAATAATAACACCGACTCGTTTCGAAGGATTAATCCCTCCTTACAGAAACTTCAGAGCTGTAGTAATATCAATTAAAGATTAAAAAGTAGAAAATAATTGATACGAAAAACTTTTTTTTAAACCAGCTTTTATTTAAGGCCTTAGGCCACAGTAACGGGTATAAAATCATGTGCAAATTAAAAAAAAAGTATGAAAAAGGCATTTACTCATAAAATTAATTACACATCTATTTAGTATAAATATCAAGCTGTTAGATTTTTTTTCGATTTACAAAATGGCCGACTACTTATATTTTCTTTTGTTATCTTTTTTAGGCGCTCCACGGCGTGGCATTTAGCATCCACAATTTTTTACCTAGAACAAAACCAAAAATTTTCGTCAGTCTACATTAGAATACCTAGAGAAGTACGTACGGAATTTAAAGAATATTGTTTTATTCAAAAGTTGTAAGTATTTGAACTTAAGAATTGAATTTTCAGTGAAAAATTTCGTTATAACTGCTCATAAACTGCTCATAAAATGAAAAGTTTTCGGTTAATCAGAAATTCCGTACGTACTTCTCTGCGAAATGCAATTAGGAATATAACTTTTAAATTTGAAGTAAATCGAGTGAAAATTGTTGAAGTTATTTGTCACACCAATTGGAAAAAGCTGTTTTGAGAAGTTTCGAGTAGTCGGCCATTTTGTACATCGAAAAAAATAGTATTTTTTCTAACAGCTGATATCCATACTAAATAGATGTGTAATTAATTTTATGAATGAATCAATTTCATACGAAAAAAATTGTTAAATTCGCCCATGATTTTATACCCGTTACTGTGGCCTAAGGCCTAATGTACTAAAAAGTAGAAAATATTTTTTTTACCAAGTCACCTATCTGCGACTATAAATAAGAGCTTGGGGCGCTCAGAATTGAGACATACATTTTTCAATTTACATAAATCCGTCAACATATAAATTGTATTTAATTTACTGTAAAACAACCTTAGATTTCTTAAATTAAGATCCTGAAACTGAGTATAAACATGTGATAATAATTTCTCTAATTACTATTGTGCCAAATTAAATGCGGTTTATAAAAATTGAATTGATCACATTTATTAAAAAATTTTAAAGTTGAGCGCCACAAGCTTTTATATATAGTCAAATATTGGTGACTTTGGAAAAAAAAATTATCTTCTACTTCTTAGTACATTAAATAAAAGCTTGTTAAAAAAAAGTTTACAGATAAATTATTCATTCATGCTTCCTTTCTTACCATGCATTTGAGGGCTCTCACATACTCGCACAACGCTTTGATCGGTTTCCCTTTAATTTCTTTATTAATTTTTCGTTTAAGTGTAGCCTCCCCCTTGTAGCCTCTTCGCCACTTTTTCAAACCATCTACTTCTTTATTTTTTCTTTCATCTTTCCACATTCAAGAATGTGTTCGAAACTTTCTTCTTCCTTCCTACAACACTGGCATAGGGTATCTGCGTACCCTTTTTTACCTCCTTTTTCTAGATTTCCGCATCTCAACCTAACCCATGTTTCTTTAGGTCTTCCCTCTATGCCCTTCTCTACGCAGTACCTCAAAACGGGGTTGACATTAAGGGTAACTTTGCCAGTTTTTGGGGCTACTTTAACAGAGCGCTAACACACGGTTTAAAGGTGTGCGCATTTAAATGTATTTGAATTTGTTGTCCAAGTTTATTATAATGTTGCTAAAGTTGATTGTCATATTGCTCAAGTTGATTTTTATCTCAATGATAATTCCGAGACTGATTGAGTGCCTTTAACAGCACCCTAGGTACTTGATATTTGTATGTAAAATGTTTCCTTACTCAAGATGACAATTTGATTGTAAAAAATCGTTGTTTTTCATTTAATTCCATGTATTATGCATGAAATATTAACATTTTTTTATCAAAGTTATGTCAAAGTAACCCTTAA
Organism: Ophion slaviceki; assembly: GCA_944452715.1. NCBI lineage: Eukaryota > Metazoa > Arthropoda > Insecta > Hymenoptera > Ichneumonidae > Ophion > Ophion slaviceki. Next base: position 16,975,091 of record OX101794.1, on the reverse strand, counting down.
TCTTTGACATAAGTTGCATTTCAATACTTTGGCAAAGAAACCCCACACTCGAGGTTACTTTGACCCTTTTTTTAAATATAAAATTGTGGTGGGGGCTTGACATTCTTATACATTTGATAGCCAAACGACACCTTGTTCTATTAGAGCAAAAAAGTTGGAATTTAGGATGTAAAAAAAGTCAATTGTAAAAAACTTCCAAACTCTGTTAAAATTAATTTAATTTTTCGATTTTTGTACTCCCTACTATACGTCGAGTTCTCAATTTTCTTTCAGTCCTATTGTATTTCCTGAACGGTTATTATTCGTACAGCTTCTTCGATTATTTTTCTTACGCCCTCCGTACTTTTGTTCTTTACGCTTTGCTATATTGCTCCCGCTCGTACCTCCTCCATGGCTCCTTTCATTTCCAGGCCCCCTTTGGATGGGTTTGCATTTACTATCGCGTTGGCTTCTTCTTTCAAACACTTTTTTGGCCACCTATTTTCATTATCATTATCTCACATAGGTAGCTTGCTGCTCTTTTCCATGCTTTTCCTATGCCCCTCATTTTCGCCTCCAAAAAAGAAGTACTATACGAATGCTCGTTATTGTTTGGCGCAGGAGTTCTAATTTATTATCTGATTTGTATGTCAAATGATATATTCATGCGTATATGTCTATTAGAGTGGCCCAAATTTGCGCTTTTTTTCTCCTCTTTCTCACCATCCAATTGTCTTCTTTAAAGAGAAAAAAAAATTGTCACGAAATCTGCGAGCGGTCAAAAAATATTTAGAGGTCGCTCAAGTCTGCCAAAAAATTCTAATTTTGATTAAAAAATCGATGTTTTTTTCGTTTACTTCTCACCCATGAATATCACGCTTTATCATTTTTAAATTAACCTCGCAAAAGCTCCAACAGGTCCGCCAAACTGCGGACCAATCGGAGCTGTACTCTATTACGAGCAACGCCATAATACAATAATACATAATAATAAATAACAACACATATCGTCTAGTCGGTGTCTGTTACAAATTATTATAATAAATTATTGAGAAAACGTAACACTTCTCGTTTTATTTTGTTTTTATGCTACAAGGAATTATAGTGCATGCCAGATTATTTTTTTTGGCGAAAATTCTGAATTTCGAAAATCTTGAGCGACCACTAAATATTCATTGGCCAATTAGAGCTTTCGCGAGGTTAAAGGGCCAGTCCACTTTGGAGCCACGAAAAAAGGCTATTTTCGAAAAAAAAAATGAGGATTTTATAACAGAAATGAATATAAAAGTCGTTGGGCGTGATAAATAATGTCTTGAAATACATTTAAAAAAAAATATTCATTTTTATTCATATTCAAGTACAAAAACTATACTTTAACGTAACGCCTCAAAAATAGGTGGGCTAGGTAGCTCCATCACAACTCGGCAACGGCTTGTATGAAACAAAAAAATCAAAGTCCATTTGATTCAGTATGACACCAGCTACAAAATGACCCTCGGATATAACGTTTTATCAAAAGATTAAAAAATGGCAAATGAAAAACGAAAAAAGTTTCAAAAAACGCGTTTTTTCGCAGTTTTTCGCAAAAAAAGAGTGAAAATCAAAATTTCAAAATCATCGAGGGTCATCTTGTTGCGAATCATGTTTACAATATGTGGTTCAAATTTCAAGAGAATCGGTTTATTAGTTTTAGAGATACGCTGGAGCTAGATTTTGAAAACGTTGTTTCGAGAAAAACGCGTTTGAAATTTATACTATGAAAAACTCTTACCTAAACTCAATCGGCAATTCCTGCACCGTGCAAAATCCCTTCTGATTGCTCACCATCGTCGATTTCTTCGAGTCTTACTTGCTTTCAATTTTTGAAATTTTCAAAGTGGTCTGGACCCTTACTTTCAAAATTATAAAGCGTAAAATTCGTGGCTGAGAAGTGGCCGAAAAAATCGATTTTTTAATGAAAATTCGAATTTTTGTGAGGCTTGAGCGACCTGTAAATATTTTTTGACCGCTCGCAGCTTCGGTGACGATTATTCTTTTCTTCAAAGAAGATAATTGGATGGTGAGAAAAAGGAAAAAAAATAGAGCTCAAAATTGTGCCACCCTAATATACATGCACATTTTTATTTACTAACCTAAACGTGCAATAATAATAATAAAAACAACATTTCGAGAGCAGCATAATTTCGTCGATGGTCGATGGAATTTTCAATGCCAGCACGGACCACCGGAATGCGCGGGAAATCGAGCGCAGGCTTGCGCCCTCGACGCGATCCAGAAGTACGAGGCAGCCAAAAATCGTCAGCGTCTTTCCGTGAAGCTCGTCGATTGTGTCATGTCGAGCAGATATCCATCGAGCGCTGTTCCACGGGTACGTCGTATCGCCCTGTATAATTGATGGATGGGTTCAGAATGCTTCCTTTCTCCTATGCTCGATAAGAGAGCAACTGTTTGGCGACCTCACAAAATTATCTCGCAGTCGTACGATTACGAGTCTTACGAGAATTACGTTTATCATGGTCGAGTCATTTTTCGCTGCATTATCGTAAATTCAGCGTTCTCGTGCTCTTTCGATTCAAAATTCATAAATGTGCGAGCCGTGGATTAAAAAGGATATAATTTGACAAGAATTGCCAGCTAAGAATCGCGTGGATAATTCGCCATTGCAAATTACTCTTAAGGCGGCATATACATTTAGACAGGAAAAAAATAAGCAATATTGAGAGATTTTTTAAACTCAGAAATAATTATTCTGCAATTATCAAACACGTGATAAAATGGGGCATTTTTGAACATTTCGACGCCTATATTGGGGGCGAAGGGATTTATAAAAGAAGCCTTCCTACATACAAACAAACACAACTCCCTGCGGCGTGAGGGGGTTGGGTTTGTTTGGGTTTGTTTGTATTCAGGAACGCTTCTTTTATAAGTCCCCCCACATTTGGATGTAAACCCTTTGCAGCATAGTGTTACACCTAATTCAATTCAGATTTTGACGATTTAAAAGTATTTTTTATTTAAATATGGCGGTTGTAAATGCGTTTCAAGGTTCCTAGGATTTCAATAACTAATAAAACATGCCTATTAAATTTTTATTTTTCACGTAGCGGGTGTTATCAATAACGAAAGAGCAAAAAAACGAACTTTTTACATCATAAATCCGATTACGACTAATCTAGCAAGTAAACCATAACCAAAAAATAGGTAAAAACTTGGTTTTTGATCCACTGAATACGAACCCGAAGTCTAAACCGTCAAATTGAAAGGATCCAAAATGGCAGCTGTAAATGGCAAAAACTATAGGATTTTTTCCAAATTTAACGATCTATTTTTTTTGTTCGGGAGCTTATTTCATGTAACAGCGACCCCGAAAACCCCCGAGTACCAACTTTCGCTATCATCAAACGACGTTTTGCATTTATGGTCCGCCATCTTGATTTCCCGAATTCTGAGCGCAGATTTGTAATCAGCGACCCCGAAAACCCCCGAGTACCAACTTTCGCTATCATCAAACGACGTTTTGCATTTATGGTCCGCCATCTTGATTTCCCGAATTCTGAGCGCAGATTTGTAATCAGCGACCCCGAAAACCCCCGAGTACCAACTTTCGCTATCATCAAACGACGTTTTGCATTCATGGTCCGCCATATTGGATCCGCCATCTTGAATTCCCGAATTTTTAGTGCAGATTCGTAATCAGCGACCCCGAGAACCCCCGAGTACAAAATTTCAAGCAAATTGCACGTAAAGAAAAATGTATGCTCCAAAGGGTTAAAACTGGAGTTTTTGAAAAGTTCGAAAAAAAAAATTTACGATTTTTTGCTCATAAAAAATTTGTTCATGAAAAATGTCAGCTTCCCCCGACTGAATATCATCATTTGTAACCCAATAAACGAGAAAATAGCAAAAAAAACTAATTTTCGGCTCATTTTTCGGAAAAGTCACTTATCTGAGTTACCCATTTTTGAGTTTAGTCAACAGTTTCGTAAATACGCGAATATGTCGATTCGAATTGAACCCCTGTATATGCTTTTTTATATGAATATATTGCAATGGAAATTTCGAATGTACGCACAGTGCGGAGACACGGTCGGTTTGAGCGAAGAAACGAAAAAGGAATTCGAAAGTTGCCGAGGTACAGACAAGGGCGATCGACTTTTGGTTGCGCATGGTGAAAAGACGCACGCACTCGATCCCGTGATCACGTTCGTCCCTACGATCATCATCAACGGGGTAATTATTCAGCGAGCGAACATAACCAAAAACGATACGTTTCGATATCGAAGGATAATTGATTTTTGTGTGCTTTTTTCTCGCAGCAAAATGACCCGGCCACGATCGGAAACTTCCGAGGCGTCGTTTGCCGTCTGATACCCGAGCAGGAGAAACCCACCGTCTGCAAGGGCTCGTAACGAGGAAAAGCCTATAAGTGGTGCGGGGAAAAAAAACAACCAGCGTCTATCAAGCTATACGTATATCATATCTATGCATATGTACAATGTCTTTCTATGTACAAAAATGAATTAAAAAAACTCGCCGTTTACTCAAAATGCGGTTGGAGTACAAAAGAAACAAAGAATAATTAAAAAAAGAGAGAGAGAGAGAGAATTCTTACGACTAATCTTTGGATTTGAGATCTGGGACCTCCGACGTTTCCTGAGATCACAATCAAGTTATTATTATTACTTCGGAATCACTATCACCGACTCGCTTCGTCTTGTGTCCTTTTTTTTTGTTTTCTTTGCTCATTTTTTTTCACTTTTCTCACTGTCCGCAGTTATCCACCGATGAATTCCGTGTCGTCGAGATTGCTCAGGTCGAGAAATTGTTGCTCGATGTCCGAGCCGAGCTCTTGAAAATCCGTCACGTCGTCGCCGTAAAATTCTGAAAGCGAAAGAAAAAGAAAAGTCGCACGTGAGCTTTGCGATTGGAAGAGCGCGATGAGAAATAATATGAAAATTTCATTTGTACAGCTTAAAATGATATTGGAGTAGTTGATACGGAGCGATAATAAATAATCGAAGATTTTGGAAAATTGGAGCTGTCTGCAAATACTCGAAAAGTCAGTATTAAACGTAGTCAAATGTCAAACCAACAGTTGTTAATTTTACAACATCTGTAATTATTTTAAATAACTACACATTATTTGAAATTCGAGTTTCACGCCAACTAATTTTATTTTAACTAATGGTTTATTTTTAATTTATGCTGAATTTAACGAAAACAAAATTTTTTTATTCAAAATATTTTGTTGTTGTTCAAGTTGAAGCCGCATTGGAAATCACAAAATCATTAATAGCATTATTGGAGATTAAAATGATAAAAATCTCAAAAAATATGATTAATTCGAAAAAAAATAGAAGCAAAAATGGGCCCACGATGAGACGAGTCTTAAAAATCATAGAATGGGTCACTCTATTTTAGAGGATTTTTTCAAAAAAAAATAAATAAGGCAATCATCTTTTTAAAAAATAGTTTTAACTTTAGAAGAAGAAAAAAACGTTGACATTGATAATTGATAATTTTTTCAAATTTTTCAACGAAAGTATGCTTCAAAGTGAAAAAAAGTTATATATCGACATTTGCCGAAATCTCAATTAGTTCAGGAGTTATCAGCGTTTAAACGTTTCCAAAACTTCCGAAATGGACTTTTTTGGAAAATTATAACTCCTGAAAGAGAAGACATAAAAATCTAAAAATTGGCGTGGATACTCCTTTCATGGGGTACAATTTTACAACGAAAAATCAGGAAAATAAAAAATGGTCGGGGTCGCAGGCTCGGTGTAATGGCGTGGAATATCCCATAAACATCCCAAAAACGGTATGATTGATATGTATAAACATCCCAAGAATGATATGGTCCGAAAAAAATCGTTTTTAAACTTTAAGCGCGTTTTTCCTGAAACCATGTTTTCAAAATCGGACGGACTCGTAGCTCCTACAATTTTCAACCGATTGACTTCAAATTTCAATTGTAGTTTCTTAGATAGATTTTCTAGCGAAGTACACACGATTGTTACAATCGATTAAGGGGTTTCGGGACAATTGACAAAATATTACCATTTGATCTAAATTTATACAGTAAATTCTTTCTCATTTACTAAATGCACCCTTCAAATTTTAAATCCACCGTCTAAACCGTTTCTATAAAATTCATAATTGAAAACTATGTCTAAAAACACTTTTTAACATAGGGAGATGCTTACGCTTATCGCTGAATGGCAGTTTTACGTGTGCAAAAGTGTGAAAAAATGTTAAAAATATTGTGCAAAACCGTCAAATCACTAAGTACCAAATGACAATTTTCTCATCAGTGTCATAACGCACTCCTTATGTTATCTGATCATAAGCATCCCCCTATATTAAAAAGTGTTTTTCAATTGTACATTTTACAGAAACGGCGTAGACGATCGATTTAACATTTGGAGAGTGCATTCAGCGTATGACAAAGAATTTACTGGATAAATTTGAAGCAAATTGATAACATTTCGTCATTTGTTCCGAAACTCTTTAACAATTACATTCTGATAAACAAATTCGGGTCGTTTTTTAGTCGAAAGTACGACTTTTTGTTTCACAATGGAGTCAAATTTGCAACAATCAATATTTTGTAATAATTGTGTGTGCTTCGCTACTGAAAGACATGTAGCTTACGAAAAAAATTCTTTTATGTTCCAGATCCTCATGTGCGTCTCTAAGTCCAGGGGGCCTAAAGAACGCCGTTCTCTTTATACCGGCCACTGTGCCGCAATTTTGTATCTTTTTTGAGAAATGTATAAATTAAAAAAAAATTAAGTTCCTACAGATATGTAAAGTAAATCCTTCAAACCCGATTTCGATTCCTTTATTAGTATCTAAAAAAAATCCCAAAGAAGTCACGATGCTGAAGTTCGCATCGTTGGACGGCAACGAATTTAATTTCTTTTTGCACATTTCGTCTACAAAAGTCCTTCAAACATTTTTTAAGATATTTACAAAGATCGTCTGTAATAATAAAAGTATGGAAAACAAAATGTAAAATGGAACTTTCGTTGCGTCCCAACGATGCGAACTTCAACACCATAAAAAGTCTCCTTTTCCGACCACCCAAAGGTATCTAAGGTCAAAATACTGTTTCAAACTATGTTAAAATCGAACTCACAGCTAAATCCCAGTTCCACCAAGTTGAACGTAAGTTCGTAAAATAAAGCAAGCGCCACCCAAATAAAAGACGACAAAATATCCCCAAACCCGCAGATACCAAAAATCCCCCAACATTTCCAAAATCCTCAAAAGAATTCCGAAACGGTGGCTCGCCATTGCCTCGCCAAGTCTCGTGACAAAAAAAAACCCAAAAAAGATCCTGCAATATCCTACACTTTCGCATTCCCTAACTCAATATGGAAACCCTCCATTACGAATTTGTAACATGTGCGAACAGTGTACGATTTGGTCAACTCTTTCCTCGTGTTTTTTTTCTGTTAACGCGAACGAATCCCTTAGTGTGTTTGGGATGGATGAAAAATCGTTGTCCAAGATAGGACGTACGTACAAAAGCGTGCTAAGCACGTGGCACATTGTCAATGGGGGTTTCAGTGTGGCGCGTGCGTTCGGTGACTTGAGCGCGCGAGCTTGCGCGCGTACAAGCTCTCCTCGTCTCTCTCCCTCCCTCGTACTCCGTGGCTTGTGTGTCCGGGGCCAAAAAAGTAACGAATATTATTTTAAGCCTCGGTGTGGGGTAGCGCGAGGCGCGGTAAAGAGCGTCGAAACCTCCTCTGAGATTAAGTATGGACGCTTGAGCGTTACATATATATATATATATATAAATGTATGTATGTATGTACGTATATGTATATGTATATATATATGCCTACGTACGATATACGCATATATATACATATATATTTATATACAGTCGTTATTATTATTATTAGGGAGAAAGACAGTGAAACGTATTTCTCGCGGTTCAAGGAACGTGTAATATAGCCGGAGGAGCACGCGCCTATATATGCACGTACCCCGTTGATATTCGACGGGACGAAATCTCTACTACATTTTCTCTACTCCCTTCACCCACTCCATAATTCGTGTTATATATAACCATTGTACCGCGACGTGGACGTTAAAGACGATGAAAAAACCCCGTTCTTTTTTCTCTCCTCCCTTCGTCTCTGTCTTTCGCGCGCGCGCGAGAAAAAAAAACGAGCTTTCGTATATAGTTATCGAACATGTGTGTTATCTGAATATCTTTGAAGTACACCCTGCACGTCGCAACGCGTAACTCTCGATGATTGTTTTTTTGACATTTTTTCGTCCCTTTCGATACCCCACGTGATCGCCGATTATTCGTGCTTCTGAAGATTCGTCGATTTTCCTCTAGCTTGTTTTTTAGCTTGCGAACGGTGAGACAGAGGGTCGGAAGTTGACCGGCTACCTGGGTGGGTCAAAAGATGCAGTTGGAAGAAATATTTTTATTCGATAATATTTTAGCTATATTCCCTGAGCATCATACTTCAAGCTTTAAGGGGCTATACCAGTGTGACACATTGAAAAGATCGATTTTTTTTGCCTTTTTCGACAGTTTCTACTTTTAAGAATAGCCTGTAAAAATTTCAAGGCCGTATCTCTAATCGTTTTATCTTGCAAAAATCGATAGTTAAATCTTTAAACGCGTTTTTCTCGAAATGAGATTTTTCAAATTTGCTGACATTGTAACTCAAAGAGCAATTATCCGATTGACTTGAAATTTGAAGTGAGTACTCTTTAATATAATTACTCTACAATGACGTAGGATGTTTTTGATTGGATGAAAATTGACGATTTGGCATTGAAAAAAACGACCATTTTATAGGCAAGAAAACAGACTTTTTTTCATAACTGCGCCATTTTGTTAGATTTTGATATTTTTCGAAAATCCTACGTCATTGCACAGGAAATACCTTCCAGTTTAACGACATTTTTTCCTTTTTCGGTTCCAGCTACTCAATCGGGCGGAATCATGTCAGCAGTGGAGGAACTTTTTTTTGGCGCCTCCGAAGGCAGCGCATAAGTTGCTTGGATTTCAATATTTTTCTATGAAAAAATTATGTAATGTAGGTCAAATATAGCGAAATATATTCTTAATTTTCCGAAACGTTTAATTAGGTACTTTTCTTCCAAAAAATTCCAGAAAAACACCCAAACTTTCAGCGTTCACACTGGTATAGCCCCTTGAACGCGTTTTTCTCAAAACACTGTTTTCAAAGTCGGTGGACATGATATCTCGGGAACCACTTGATGGATTGTTTCCAAATTTACAGGAAATACGATGAGAAACATTTGAAGGTCGTTGACGATCATTCTTCCAAAATCAATCTTAACTGTTTAATAGTTACGTAAAAATGACGACTTTTTTTCATAGATTTTGTATGCTCGAGTTACAATTCGGCGCAACGCTGTTAAAAAACAATGATTTTAGAAATCGACAATCGTCAACGACTCGTATTTATTGTTGACTTGAATAACCAGTTTGGTTTTTAGATTTCGGGTATATCGTTTATCTATATTTTTAGGTGATTTTTTCAAAGGCTCTCAATATATGTACCTTTGTGGTAGAAAAAAAGCGTTCCTTTTTCACCAACCCAGGGGAAAAAATCGGAATTTTGTCAATTTTTGGGCCTCTAGGTAGATATAGCCCCTTAAATTCGTTTCGTCGTGACCCACAGATTTTTTAAACAGCGGCATTTGACGACGTTGACGTGTTGGATCGTCCATATATTTCGTAATTGATTTTTGCTGCTTTACCCCCCCCCCCCCCCCATCATCCTAACCTTTCCATCGTCATAATCCAATTATCATTACCGTCATTCAACGATCCCCCCCCCCCCCCATTTTAGAATGACGTAATTTTTGGACGGTCCCTTTGCATCGTTGAAACGCAACGAAAATTAATTTTTCTCCAATTGCACAAACTTTATTTCACCGGTTTAGGCTGTAAAAATCACTCAAACATTTTCACGTATTCTTGTTAGACAGTTACGACCTCAATTTGCAAAAAAGCCTTCGGATAATCAAAATTAAGAAAAGAAGAAAAAATATCGTTGCAAACGATGCAAATTTCAACGTCATTTGTTAACCCCGAACAAATTCACATATCGCCGCGATCGAGGAATGTTTGGGTTTGTTTCGATGAAACATTCGGTCACCTATTGGTGCCAGCTGCAGTGCAGGCGATTGGTGAATAATGTTCGTTATACGTGAAGTCTTTACCTCCACTGTCGATAGCCGTATAAGCATCGTTCTCGATGAGAAAACGTTCGACGGACTCGAACGGCACGTACTCCGGCTCGTGCTTTTCCACTTTCGTCGTGAAGATCTCCGTTCGCTTCTCCGTCGCGATCGACTCGAAATTTTCGCGCAACCGTTGATTCGGCCCGCTTATCGACACAGCGTCGTTCAACTTTTGCGAATTCAGATTTATCGCGTTCTCCAGAGCTATACGATGCTGGGACGACAGCTGCTTCGTCACTGCGTTGTCCAACGATGTGCCGATCGTGGCCGCGATCGACGCCGATGGCTCAGCGTGATTCTTCACGTGCTTACGGAGACTCGACGGGTCCGTGTAACGTTTGCCACAGCCCAACACTTGACACGCGTACGGTTTCTGCAACGCGAATAAAAATCTATTACATTTCTCGACGCGTGAAATAAAGTATATAATTTAACGAAGTATATAATTTAGGGAATCATCACAGTGTAAAATGTACGAAAAAAGTTTTTTTTTGTCGCATTATCCGATAGTATAGACGGGTATAAACATAGACATGGCATTGCCGACTAATCGTAAGTAGACAATTCATACGAAAATTCCGCACTCGAAATTTTAAACGCGTTTTTCTCGGAATGTTGTTTTTCAAAACGGTGTACACTCTCAAACGAAGAGTTTTCAAGCAAACCGTCTCAAATTTTGACACAATATTCTTCACGCCATTCTTTATTTTGCTGTGGAAGTTTTTTTTTAATCTTCATTTTTTTAACGAAAAACTCGAAAAAATCATCTAAATTCGATACTTTTTTCAAAACACCGTCATTTTGTCAATTTTAATTTAAAGAAAAACTCCATGGCAAAATAGCGGCTTTCATACCGGTTAATAATCTTTTTACAAATTTTGTTTCAGATAATATTTACGGCCACAACCGTGTTCACCGTGAGGACTCCTTTTTTCGATGACTTTTCAACTGTTAAAAAATAAAAATAAACGTTTAAAAATGTATTTTTTGTAACGTTCGGATATTTTTTAAGTAAAGTCAAAGCACTCACGAAGAACAGAAAATACATTTTTGAACGTTTATTTTTATTGCTGGCGACGAAAAAAAAATCGCGAAATTGTGATAATCTCTCAATGCGAATAAGTTGAGAATGAAATGGTCGAAAATGTCATTGTAGAAGGGGACTTAGCGGTGCCGTCAAAAAAGACATGAGTTTCTATAGATGTTCGAAGTTTGGGGTGGAAAACCCTGTCGTTATATGGAACAAAAATGTAAGCGTTCGATATTTGACAATTTATGGAATGTATTGTTTTGCTCACTTTATTGTTTTGCGAGTATTGACGCCACTTGATAACGTAATTTTTCGGAATAAACGTTAAAAAAACGTCAACGAGATTTTTCCTTTATTTTCCCCTCGATCTGTCCCTAGGCACCCAAAAATATTTCTTCCTCCACGAGATAAAAAATCGAGAATCAACGGATTAATCACAATTTATCGTTATCCAAAATGTTCGATCGTCCGCAGTGCAGTGGGACTAAAAATCGAGAATTTCGCGTTCGTACCGTATCGTAGTGAGTTCTCTGATGTTTCGCTCTGTCGCTGCTGTTGCTGAAGGCTTTTGAGCATCCCCGATGTTGGCACGCGTACGGTCTCTCCCCGGTGTGCGAGCGCTGATGGATCTTCAGGTTCTCCAATCGCGAGAAAGCCTTTTTGCATCCGGTGAACTATCGAAATAGATTTTTTTAAAACGATTATCGATCGTTCGATATCATCAGTAGGTCATACGCCAAATAACTGTCGCGTGTCAATGAATTACCGGACACTTGTTGGGCTTTTCACCGCTGTGTACGCGCATGTGAATGAGCAATTTGTATCTGGCGTTGAAGGGTCGGGCGCGGGGGCAGCCTTGCCAGAGGCAAGCGAATTCGTCCTGGTTGAGGCTCGGTGAATTCGCGTTTCCACACGTGCCCGCCACCGCAGCCTGCTCCTTGTCCCTTTCCTTGTTGTCCTTGTCGCGATCTTTGTGCGATCGTCGCCCGGGCCCGTGGGCATTCGAGGACGAAGACTCGATGTGACGCCTCTCGATGTGACGAACCAGTCCTTCCTGGTCCTCGAACACGATGCCGCAATCTCGCCAGCGACACGGATACGTTGAGGGATATCCGTCCTCCGACGAAGCGTTGCAACCGACTGGAAAAATTAGGGAATCCAATCGTTAAAAAAAGTTCAATTTCAAACGTATCAAATATTTCGTATCGTCACGTATATCCTAGTAATATTAATAGTAACGATAAGACAGCATTTTTTAATATTAAAGAGAATATAACAGCAGTAAATAGTGTATAAAAATGATTAATATAGTACTTAATTGAATTTATATATATATATATATATATATATATTAGGGTGGCACAAAATTGAGCTCTATTTTTTTTGCCTTTTTCTCACCATCCACTCTTCTTCTTTGAAGAAAAAAAATGTTGCGAAATCTGCGAGCGGTCAAAAAATATTTAGAGGTCGCTCAACCCCCAAAAATTCAAATTTTCATTAAAAAGTCGTTTTTTTTTTCGTTTACTTCTCACCCATGAATTTTACGCTTTATAATTTTTTAATTAACCTCGCGAAAGCTCTAGCTGGTCAATGAATATTTAGTGGTCGCTCAAGACCTTAGAAAATTCCAATCTAAAAAATCCGTTTCTAAAGAAAAAAGGATTAATTGTTTTGAAAAGTTTACAAAGTGTTAAATTTATGAGTGAGAAGAAAGAAGAAAATCGCGACAATTGGAAATTTCGAAGCTCTTGAGCGACCACTAAATATTCATTGACCGGCGAGAGTTTTCGCGAGCTTAATTGTAAAATTATAGAGTGTAAAATTTATGGGTGAGAAGTGAACGAAAAAAAATTCGATTTTTTAATGAAAATTTGAATTTTTGGTAGGCTTGAGCGACCACTAAATATTTTTTGACCGCTCGCTGCGTTCGCGACAATTTTTTTTTTTCTTCTTTAAAGTGGGGTAATTGGACGGTGAGAAAAAGAAAAACAAAATAGAGCTCAAATTTGTGCCACCCTTATATATACTACTACTACTACTTCTACTACTACTACTGGTCAAAAGTTTTCGATCATTTTGGATACTTACAAAATTATATTAGAATAATTAAATTCATTATATTTCTTATTTTACGAAGAGAATATATAACTCTACAAAGGGAATCATATTATTTTAACCCTTACTTACCAATGTGGAGTTCAAAACAAACCCACCACTTTTTTTCTTATGCGAAAATGTATGGATGACGTGTAATCTACAGAAGTGTGGCAACCAAGGGTTAAATACCCAAAGGGTTAAAATACGTGATAGCACTTTCACAATACTACATTATATATATATATATATGTGTGTGTGTGTATATATATATATATATATATGGCAAAAATGAGACGAACTTTTGCATAAACTCATATATACGTACCAAAAATAGTTATAATAATACTTTTATAGTGACATAACATGACTATAAAAGTGCTCTAATAAAATGCGTTTCAGTACCTCAACACTGCTACAAAATATCACAACCAACTCCAAAAGTACAATAAAGTTTATAGAAGTGCGTTAAAAAGCATTCTTTAGAAAAAAATAATACAAAGACAAGCGGGTCGACTCACCGAAATGATCCTCGTGGCGGTTACCGTTGCCGATCAATTGAGTGTTGCCTTTGCGTCTCTTTTCCGGCAGCATGAGACCCTCGTTGCGCGGCAAAACGATTTGATTGTCGGTCTCGTTGGAGACGAGGTTAGCGAGCGAGTTGGCGAATATCGCGTGATTGTTATTTTTGCATGCGTTGATAGTCAAGGTGGCGTTCTGTTGCTGCTGTGCGGACGACACGAGATGTCCAACGGCGTAGCATTGAGCGGCGTTATTGTCGAAATTAGCAAATGGATCATTGACCTCATCGAGATAGTTGAGAGAGGACGACGAGAATGCCGAGTTGGCGGAATTGTTGAGCAGCATGGTCGGATCGCCTCGTATGAGGCTTAGATCGAATTCGTCGACAATACGCAGCGACGAATCATCGATATTCTCGCTGTCCGGGCTCTGCATTGATTCGCAGCATGACATCGCTATCGCGGTCTCGTTATCCGTGTATTCCCGATAATCCTCGTAATCCCGACAATCGTCCCGATTGCACCCGATACCACCGTAATCCCCGTAATTGTTGGTCGCGTTGTTTGAAAAAGTGCGTGAAAATGAGAATGCCGAAGTGACGGATGGCAAGCGTTGTCGGGAGTTTGTCCCGTTGACGGAAATTCCGTCGTTGGAGTATTCGCCGTATTCGCTGCCACCGTTGACCAATCCGCCGTTCCACGAGTTGGGCGTAACGGCCTCGCTCCCGGTGCTGCCAGCGGGTGACAATTCGCCGCTCGTCACAATCGTCATCGGGCCTGTCATCGCGCCCGGATACTGAAACACGCTGGTCGTACGATTGTTCTCCCATTCGGTCGCGTCTCGACTCGGCAGTATCGGCGACAGGCTCGCGCTGCTAACGTTGTCCCAGCAAAATTGCGAGTTGCTCGTGGTTGGTGTCGTCGTCGCGGACGTTACGTCGCTCCCCGCCATCCCGTAATCCTCGTCCGGCTCGTTTCTCGTCATTGGCAACATCTGACGAAATCCATCGATACCTCGGCTATGCCTGGCGACGTGATAATCCTCGAGATGCATGTCGAGCTCGCATCAGACGAAATATCGTATCCTCGCTCGCCCACTCCGTTATTGACACTGTTCGGGCTGTCCAGCTGACCCTCGCCTGCGTGAAATATTACGATACGTGTGAGGCTGTGTATGTTAGTGCAGCGTCCACTCGCAGCCCACACGTGTCGTTATCGCTCGCCCAACGTAATCACACAAAGTTGCACAACAATCGCGAGATCGTTGAGGCTCACATGAGAGATACGTGTGGTCCGTGCTCGCTCGCGGAGCGTGCATGAATGGAGAAGCGAATGAAGAGAAGCAGCGAACGAGGGGGTTGCCCCGGACTGCGCTTCGACTCGTACTGACCCGAGATAAGACGGTCCCGTTGGAAAAAGACGTAGGAAAGACAGACGTGGACAGAGAGAGAGAGAGCGAGCAAGAGAGGGTAGAGACAAGTATAACGACGTAAGTCCCCGCTGCTCCCCCTCTCCCTCTCGTACGAAAATAATGAAGACAAGCGTCTACGAGAAGTTGAAGAAGCTCCGAGATGGGGAAAGAGGCCCCCGAGCGAGGGATGGAGTAGGGATAATTCCACTCTCTTACGCGTTTGACGAAGACGCTGAAGGGAAAAAACGGTCCAGGAGAAGGGGACTTTGGGATTCTACGCACCGCCCATTCGCGTGGCTCTCGTGCCACTCTCTCATAGATATATGCAAATCACAAACACACACATCCCTTCCCTGACTTGTGTATTTACTTTTACTCTTACGTATATGGGTGGTGGTTTCGAGGACCGCCCTCACAGGAGCCCTTTTCCCCCATACTCAACATTGTGTAAACCCAATCGACCCCGAAATCACCTTTCGATAATACGTTTCCTTGGTAGCATGTCATAATATCACACGACAAAATATTACCGACAAAACATCACGACCATCAAATATCACAATCCGATTATTCTCCCCACGCGAGAGTGGGTTTGTTTTGTCGTGTGATATTTTGTCGTGTTATCAGGTGACATGGAACCGTTTACTTGCAACACTTTTGTATAAAGATTATTTCAAGGGTCGTCTTGGAAACGTAAGGAGCCTCAAAATAATAAGGAGGGCTGATAGCCAACGTCACATGGATATAACGAGCTCGAAGTATCCTTTCCCCTTATGTGTATATGTCTGGATGCTGTGTGTGCCTATGCAAGCATATATCAGTGTAAATATTGTGGGGAGCTTTCGGTTGCACTTGTCACTGCACGGGGTCCAAAGATGCGGTTATGCATATATATATATATATATATATATATATATATATATATATATATATATATATATATATATATATATGGTGCAGTATATGAATGTATATGTGTGTGTGTGTGTGTGTGTGTATATTTATATGTCGGTCCAAAGGGTAGGAACGGTGGCGCTGGTCCGTTACATTACGTACCCGCACATCTGTGCGCCCGTCCGTCATCCTCGCTCTTCTTCGTTGGATGGTCCTCGAATGCAGGAACTTTTTTGCTCGTCCCTCTGTCCATCTCTCTTAGCCTCTAGGGCTCGTCCGCCTCTCTTCGTTTCTCTGGGCTTCTCTTTCCCTCGCTACGTCTCTCTCTCTCTCTTTCACTCTCTCTCTCTCTCTCTCTCTCTCTCTCTCTCTGTAGCTTAGACGGCCACTGGATGCGAAATTTCATAGACACTCGTCGATTCGCGCCTCGGGTATCTTCGCAACGAAAGCCGGGTACGTAGGCGGTCGTCGTGGTATTTTGCGTATCGCTAGATCCTCGGCTCGCCCCTGTGTGTATACGAGGAACATAAAAATTCAATTATACGGCTGAATTATTTTAACGAATGATATAAACCCGGACACGCCTGGAATCCGAGAGCTTTTAACACGTATATGTGTATATATATGTAAATATAGATTCGGGACCCGGTCCACCGACCCTTTTGTTTCTTGCTCGTTTTATCTTCGTTTTTTTTTGTGCTCCCTCTCATCCGTGGAGAGTCAGGCACGTAAGGTGCATACGTGGACAAAAAACTGTGATCCCTTTTCGTTTTTTTTGTCGTCGTCGGTTTTTGTCCGCGGGGTGAACGGGGTCTCGGCGCGGATGAGTTCGAGGGCCCCGCTAGTTGACATGGGCTTACACTCGTCGGGAGACCCTCGACTTGGGGCCTTTCGTCGCTACGGTCCTCGAACGAGCAAGATGGCGAGAGAGAGAGAAAGAGAGAGGGAGATGTTTAGAAAAAAGATGAAAAAAAATTTGAACCAGCTGCCGCACACGCGTCACTTATTAACAACAGTTTCTTCAACCCGCGATCCTCTCTCTCTCTCTCTCTCTCTCTGTCTCTCTTCGTCGACTGTTATATGAACCCTGCTCTTTTTTTTGTGAATTTTATACTTTTCCCTCGACGATCCAGTTGCCCCTACAACGATCTGTTCGCATTGACCCTTTTTCCATTTAAGTGGAAAGTTGTTAAGCGCCTCGAGTCTGTGAGATAAAAAAAAGAAGAAGAAACGATGATTAATTATAGATAAGGCTTTATAACGATTCGGGAAATATTGATACAAATTGAAAAATAATCGTGTTGTGAATGTAATGTCGAACGGTCATTCTTATCAAGCTTTTATCCTGGAACGTATGATTCTATCGAATTTTCTCTCTCTCGAATATATATATATATATATATATATATATATATATAGGCCCAAATTTGAGCTCTGTTTTTTTTTCTTTTTCAAACCATCTAATTATCTTCTTTAAAGAGAAAAAAATTATCACGAAATCTGCGAGCGGTCCAAAAATATTTAGGGTCGCTCACGCCTCCCAAAAATTCAAATTTTCATTAAAAAATCAATTTTTTTTTCTCGTTTACTTCTCACCCATGAATTGTACGCTTCATAATTTTTAAATTAATCTCGCGAAAGCTCCAGCCGGTCAATGAATATTTAGTGGTCGCTCAAGAATTTCGAAATTTCCAATTCACGCCAATTTTTTTTTATTCATCTAACTCATAAATTCGACGCTTTGTAAAATTTTCAAAACAAGTAATCGTTTTTCTTTAAAAACAGATTTTTCAAAGTTACCTCATACTCCTAACCCAAGAATTATAATCTTTGTTCTCATAAAATAATTCTTTAAAGCTCTTGTCCGTAAACAAAATTATAGGTCCCCCGTTTTATCGGGTTAAAAGTGTGAGGTAAATTAAAAAAATCCGTTTCTTAAAAAAAAGGATTAATTGTTGTGAAAATTTTACAAAGTGCTAAGATTATGAGCGAGAAGAGAAAAACAATTCGCGACAATTAGAAATTTCGAAGCTCTTGAGCGACCACTAAATATTAATTGGCCGGCTAGAGCTTTTGCGAGCTTAATTTAAAAATTATAAAGCGTAAAATTTAGAGGTGAGAAGTGAACGAAAAAAAATAGTTTTTTTTTTAATCGAAACTTGCATTTTGGGAGGCTTGAGCGACCTCGAAATATTTTTTGACCGCTCGCAGATTTTGCGACAATTTTTTCTATCTTTAAGGCCTTAGGCCACAGTAACGGGTACAAAATCATGTGAACTAAAAAAAATCGTATGAAAAAGTGATTTACTCATAAAATTAATTACACATCTATTTAGCATGAATATCAAGCTGTTAGGATTTTTTTTTTCGATGTACAAAATGGCCGACTATTGATATTTTATTTTGTTATCTTTTTTTAGGCGCTCCGCGGCGTGACATTTACCATCCACAATTTTTTCCCTAGAACAAAAAACAAAAATTCTCGTCAATCTACATAAGAATACCCAGAGAAGTACTCACAGAATTTAAAAAATATTGCTTTATTCAAAAGTTGTATGTATTTAAACTTAAGAAATGAATTTTCAGTGAAAAATTTCGTTATAACTGCTCATAAAATGAAGTTTTCGATTAATCAGAAATTCCGTACGTACTTCTCTGCGAAATGCAACTAGGAACATAACTTTTAAATTTGAAGTAAATCGAGTGAAAATGATTAAAGTTATTTGTTATTTGATGAGTGAATCACATTTTCATACGAAAAAAAAATTGTTAAATTCG
Organism: Ophion slaviceki; assembly: GCA_944452715.1. NCBI lineage: Eukaryota > Metazoa > Arthropoda > Insecta > Hymenoptera > Ichneumonidae > Ophion > Ophion slaviceki. Next base: position 16,956,139 of record OX101794.1, on the reverse strand, counting down.
CACATGATTTTATACCCGTCACTGTGGCCTAAGGCCTTAAAGAAGATAATTGGATGGTGAGAAAAAGGAAAAAAATAGAGCTTAAATTTGGGCCACCCTAATATATATATATATATTACTGTATAAAGTATATCAAAAAGATGAAAATTATATATGTATGAAAAGTGCAATTTCCTTCATTTTCTTCATTTACTGTGCTCTTGAAACCGTTCTTTTTTTTCCATAAAGTAAGTTTACCAAAAAATCTTCTCATTTACCATTCCCAGTCTGACTGATCGACATTTTTGTACCCTTTGCGCCGGTGGCCTAAATCGCCCCTCGTGGATCGAGAATTCTGAAACGCCACACGAGCTCCAGGCGTCGAATCGATTCGATCGGGAGATCGAACGCTTCCACCGATCGTCTGAAAAAAGAAAGCACCGATTAATAAGGAGGTCGGAGCGATCCAATTGAGTCAGATGACGATTTATGATTTTTTCCCCTTAATCTTAAAAAAATGCACACGAGGTATAGATGTATTATGTGGATGCTATTTTTTCATGAAATATATAATTATAGGGCAAAATTATGCGTTTTTTTATTTTTATTACGTAAATAAGAAAAACTTTTGTGTCACTACCAACGTGAAAAAGTATAACATTATCCTTCATTATTATGAAAAAACTGCGTCAGTTGTTTTATACAACTCAGAACGAAATTTTGAGTAATTTATGATGATGCCTATTTATATTTATATCACGAGATTATTTATTGTTACCATTAATTAATATTAAGTGTTGCCGAAATACGGCAACGTCGCGGACATTGAGGTTGGCAGCAATGCTCTTCATTCGCCAGCCAAGATTCGTAATCTTTCATCAAACGTTGATGGTTCAATATTGAATATATATGGTTCACGATGGGCAAGACGTATTTTTTTTCTAAATGTTTACAAAGGTTTTGCGTTAAGGGGTTACGACTAGTTGGCATCACCAAATTAGAATTTTGGAGGCTGCTACCTCTCCAGAAGGTTTGCCGTGTGGTCCGGGCATCGATGATTTCATTTAGAGGTAACAAGTTACATTTTATCGACGTATATACCTGGCGTAAAACTTTAAACGCGTTTTTCTCGAAATGGATTTCTAAGAAACGGTGACCAAAATATCTCAAAAACAACTAAACCGATCTGCTTCAAATTTCACAGAATTTTTTTGTATATGAAAAGGCAGTCCTTAATCGGAGAATTTTTTTTTAACGCATACTTTTTTTTGTATCAAGGAAAATAGAGTTTTTTTTCACCGAAATTTCGACGATCACTTTGGATCGTCGACCATTTTTTCAAAAATCATGATTATATTGGATCCTTCGATTAAAGACTAGATAATACGGTAAAAAAAAATAAATTCATTTGTTTTTTTTTATTTCAGATGATTTGTTCCCGAGCAGGAGTGGTCACCGCGAAGGACCTTTTTTGCACATCGCATTTTTTCGCGGTCTGTGCAATTCACTGTATCTCCGTCGTTTATAAACATTTCCCAATAAAAAATTATCAAAGATACTTGAAATGATACCCTTTACCATGAAAAAAAACGTTATAAAACTGCACCCATTTCCCCGAAAAAAAATTCACGAAGACACCTCTTTTTTCCGCCCGCGAACTGGGCGTAACCCGTTAATCCGTTTTTAGAAATGGTTTATCTTGGTGCTAAACAACCAAAAAAAATTTAATCACCCGTAGCGTGAACGTCTTGCCCACTAAACATGCGTAAAATTGCATACATTAACGTGTTTTTCATCTCCGGTGTTTGGTGGCGAAAAAATTTCGGAAAATTCGTAAAGACTCAGTACAGGTTTGCTACGCATCATTGACTTAGGAATTGCCTGCCTTTCCCAAGTTTTCCATACAGGTTTAGCAAAAATTCCGGGTTTTGCTAATGACCCAGATTAGGGTCGAATAAAAAACACTTTGTTTTCATCAAATATATATATTTTTTAATTAAAGACCACAAGTCAAGTCTCGTTTCAACCATACTAGTACTTGTAAACTTTACAAACTATACAGAAAACATTATATACGTAAAAATAGTCATGAATCATTTTTGTGAAAAAAAACATAACTTTTTTAACCGACTTGAAGAAACAAAGGAAATTCTCAATTCGATCGTTCTATCGAAAAATTATGTTGAACTGGATAACAAATTTTTTTCAAGATCAAATGTATGGAACTGTCAAAAAGTGAAATAAATTCTTTTTAACTGAAATTCGCAAAATAATTAAAACTTGGTAAAATAAAAAAAATACATTTAAGGGGTTAGGCCACAGTAAAGGGTATAAAATCATGTGCGAATTTAACAATTTTTTTTCGTATGAAAAAGTGATTCACTCATAGAATTAATTACACATCTATTTAGTATGAATATCAAGCTGTTAGAAAATATATATATATTTTTTTCGATGTACAAAATGGCCGACTACTCGAAACTTCCCGAAATAGCTTTTTTCCAATTGGCGTGACAAATAACTTCAACAATTTTCACCCTATTTACTTCAAATTTAAAAGTTATGTTCCTAATTGAATTTCGCAGAGAAGTACGTACGGAATTTCTGATTAACCGAAAACTTTTCATTTTATGAGCAGTTTATGAGCAGTTATAACGAAATATTTCACTGAAAATTAATTTCTTAAGTTCAAATGCCTACAACTTTTGAATAAAACAATATTTTTTAAATTCCGTACGTACTTCTCTAGGTACTCTAATGTAGATTAACGAGAATTTTTGTTTTTTGTTCTAGGTAAAAAATTGTGGATGCTGAATGTCACGCCGCGGAGCGCCTAAAAAAAGATAACAAAAGAGAATATTAGTAGTCGGCCATTTTGTACATCGAAAAGAAAAAATTCTAACAGCTCGATATTCATACTAAATAGATGTGCAATTAATTTTATGAGTAAATCACTTTTTCATACGAAATTCTTTTGTGTAATTCGTACACGATTTTATACCCGTTAATGTGGCCTAAGGCCTTAAAGAAAAAAAAATTGTCGCGAAATCTGCGAGCGGTCAAAAAATATTTAGAGGTCGCTCGAGCCTCCCAAAAAAGCAAGTTTTCATTTAAAAAAAAAACGATTTTTTTTTCGTTCACTTCATTAAAAAAAAAACACAAAAAAATATATTTTGTGTAACAGCTTGATATTCATACTAAATAGATGTGTAATTCATTTTATGAGTAAATCACTTTTTCATACGAAAAAAATTGTACAATTCGCACATGATTTTATACCCGTTACAGTAACCTAACCCCTTGAAGCAATTACAGAACCTGTTTTTTTTATTATGAACAGACATTTTTATGCCGGTGACAATAAATAAAAAATAAATAAAAACACTTATCTATAACAATAATGATGTACTTGTGTATCGACAGATCGAATGCAAATGTAATAGCTTTACAGTAAATGAGTTTTCAGTTTTTTAAATTTCCAATGTTTTACATCGACATAACCTTTTTTTTGTATACAATAAAGAACAATATAAATATTAAAAATAAACAAAAATATTTATTTTCATACTGTCTAGTTTTTTTTTGTCAAGTCGGTTTCATTTTTCGTAATTCTTGCAAAAAGTAAATTATGAGAAAATTCCAGAGAATTTCCAAAATTCCCCGAGTTTTCCCGTTTTTCCATGAGCGTAACAGCCCTGCAGTATAGTCTAAACAATAACATCTATTTTTTTTAACTCAATCTTGGATTGCGCTACCGCTTCCACCTCCTCAATATCTCGTCGTCATCGAACAATAAGCTCGACACGAATAAACCGGCGCATTTGTAACAGTGGCTCGATTTTACATGGCTTTAATCGCGGGAAAGAGTTGAATAAATTCGCGCGAAGGGACGAGCAAGAAATCTCTGTTGACCCGCAATGTTTGTACGTACGTTGGCTTTTTTATGAATGAGGGGGTAGGGGAAGAAGGGCGCACTTGCGTTTCGCACTCCTGCACTCCCCTCGGGAGCACATGCGACCAAGAGTTGCTCTCTTTACCTTCTCCCTCGTAAGTCGTATATACATGTACGTATAATTGTGTACCGATGCTTTTGCCGCAGAATGCACGTACTGGTGCATAAGATGGAACGAACGCATACGAACTTGTATGCGTTGAAAAAGAAAAACCTTGTATAGTTGTACGGTCCGAGTTGTAAGTCATATTACGGTGTAGATAAGTAATAGAGTGGCACACATGTGGTCTGCCAGCCCTCTGTGCTTACATTTTACGTGCTCCAACGTGCTCTTCGGGCCTCCTCCTCCTCTTTTATTCCTTTGCCTTCATCTTCTTCTTTTTTTTTCCTTCTTTTTTTTTCGTTCCTCGGGGCACCTGTCAAGCTCGTCCATATACAGAGTCTGTCCCTGCACGCATGTGTACGCGTACGAGATCGCCTCTAAAATAATATACTATGATTCCGATCGTGTTGCGAGAGTATATATGCGTATGTATGTGTGTGTATATGTATGTATATATATATATATATATATATATATATATATAGAGAGAGAGAGAGAGAGAGAGAGAGGCGCGACGTTGTAAAATGAGAGAGAAAAAACATTAGGAAAAAACGTGGCAAAAAAAGAGACGATGAAAAAAGGATTCGAGGAGCCAAACTCGTTAGGTTGCGTTTCTGTACTGAGTTTGATGATCCTCGTGATCGAAGAAACCGAGATGAAAATTCCATTTACGATGAGGGCTTCCCGCTCGTTTTTCCGTTTTTTCCCGTGTGTCTCGATCGTTGCTCCTTTCTGTGACGAAGTTTGGAGATCGTGAGCGACAGGAACGAGTCAACCTTTGGCGCAAATCACGAGGAAAATAATTAATTAATCAGTTAATCGATGTATTCATGAATTGATGAATCATGAATTAGTGGATTGATTCATAATTAATTAATCAGTTAATCGATTTACTAATTAATTGATTAATTAATTATCGCACATTATGAGCTCAAAGTATGGACACACTCTTACGACCGCAAGCAATCGCAAAATCGAAATTTCTGACATTGTTTTTCATCTAAAACTATAACCCGTTGGTTTTCTTCAATCGAACTTCACTCCAGATATGTGTTTCTTGAAGCCCTGTAGTTCTCGAGTTAGAGCGAATTTTCCGAAAAACTGCACTACTTTGCAAAAGGCTGAAAAATCCAGCGGAAAGAATCGGAACGCCCAAAACTCCGAAAATATACTACTCCGAAAGAATTTTACACGAAAGACCGAAACTCCGAAAATCTTAACACCGTCAAAATAATTCGGCTATAGAAGTTTTAAAAGTTTGAAAATTTTCAACAAATCGTCGAATTATCTCAAGATTTTTTTTCATTCAGAAGTGATTTTACGTCAATTTTGAAATTTGTCTAGACAATGTTATGCGTTCTACATGATTTACAGTCAACTGTGTGAACTTTCGCTGGCATAATCTTGACGAAACTTGTAATTTCGGAATATCAAAATTAGGAATTTTAAACCGTCGGCGCATTCAAAGTTCGGAATTTCAACCCGCCTCTCATGTCAAGATCATGCCAGCGAAAGTCTACACAGTTGACTGTAAATGATGTAGAACGTATAACATTGTCTAGACAAATTTCAAAATTGACGCAAAATCACATCTGAAGGCCTTAGGCCACTCTAGAGGCCGAAAAAATAGGCTTTTTGGGGATTTTTTTTTCAAAACTACAAAATAAATCGAGATTACAAAAAACGGTGTTTATTATACAAATCAGTAACTGTATACAATAATTTTTTTTGAAGCGATTAATTTAAAAATGGCGGCTGTGCAGCGTTTATCTCAAAACTGCAATTTTTAAGTTGGCCGGAAACATAACTCAGACAATTTTCAACCGATTCACTTGAAATGTCGAATGTATCTTGAAAAATAAATTGTCTATGGAAGTATGAAGGATTTTTTTTTATATTGCATAGTTTATTTGTTATTAACAATTATCTGACGATTTTTTAGGCAAAATTTTGGAAGGCGAAAAATTTCGTCAGAAAATTGTTAATAACAAATGAACTATGCAATATAAAAAAAATTCTACGTGCTTCCATAGACAATGTATTTTTGAAGATATATTCAACATTTCAAGTGAATCGATTGAAAATTGTCTGAGTTATGTTTCCGGCCAAATTAAAAAATGCAGTTTTGAGATAAACGCCTGCACAGCCGCCATTTTGAAATTGATCGCTGCAAAAAAATTATTGTATACAGTCACTGATATGTATGATAAACACCCTTTTTTGTAATCTCGATTTATTATGTAGTTTTTCTGAAGAAAAAAAATCCCCAAAAAGCCTATTTTTTCGGCCTCTAGAGTGACCTAACCCCTTAATAAAAAAATCTTTAAATAATTAGTCGATTTCTTAAACATTTTTTATCTTCTAAAACTTCCATAGCCAAATTATTTTGACGGTGTTAAGATTTTCGGAATTTTGGTCTTTCGTATTAATTCTTTCGGAGTTTTCAGCGTTCTGACCATTCAAATTTCGGAATTTCAACCCGGCCCCATCTTGAATTTCGGAACATTAAAATTCGGAGTTTTAAGGGGCCAGTCCACTTTGAAAATTTCAAAAAATCGGAAGCAAGCAAGACTTGAATAAATCGACGATGGTGAGCAATCAGAAGGGATTTTGTACGGTGCAGGAATTGCCGATTGAGTTTGGGTAAGAGCTTTTCATAGTATAAACTTCAAACGCGTTTTTCTCGAAACAACGTTTTCAAAATCTAGCTCCATCGTATCTCTAAAACTAATAAACCGATTCTCTTGAAATTTGCACCACATATTGTAAACATGATTCGCAACAAGATGACCCTCGATGGTTTTAAAATTTTGATTTTTACTCTTTTTTTTGCGAAAAACTGCGAAAAAACTCGTTTTTTAAAACTTTATTCGTTTTTCATCTGCCATTTTTTTATTTTTTGATAAAACTTTATATCCGAGGGTCATTTTGTAGCTGGTGTCATACTGAATCTAATGGACTTTGATTTTTTTTCAGACAAGCCGTTGCCGAGTTGTGATGGAGCTACCTAGCCCACCTATTTTTGAGGCGTTACGTTAAACTATAGTTTTTGTACTTAAAAATTAATTAAAATTTTTTAAATATATTTCAAGACTTTATTTATCAAGCCCAACAACTTTTATATTCATATCTTTTATAAAATCCTCCAAAAAAAATCGCGAAAATATTTTTTCGTGGCTCCAAAGTGGACTGGCCCCTTAAGCCGTCGGAGCATTCAAAGTTCGGAATTTGAACGCAGCCCCAAGAAATCGGAAGATGATTCTCGTCACATGCAAATTGGAGGAGTTGATTTCCTATGAGCAGAAATTTCGATCGGCATTTTCCAAAAAAATCACACCATTCTTTCGAGACTAAAAAATTGCAAGAAATCATCCGTGTTCAAGGCTAGTGAGTAAGAGAAAAGTAGCAGAGAGTACGAGAAGAAAGCATAATGGAGCTTGTTTTTCTTATACCTTTCGACGACTTGAACATACTTTTGCGCCTCTTCGGCCGAGATTCGTTACTCTTCGTTGCGATAAAAAAGAAAATCGGTAAAGTGTATTCGCACTTTTGGCCGCGGTGATCGTGAACGAAAGTCCAAGTTCCATCCCTGTCCACGATGGAGTCCAACATAATATACGATTCGTCCGATTCATTATTTATCCTGTAATGAGTAAACAGTCGTTCGGAGTCATATTCGGTACGGGCACCCTCCCCGTTGATGCATGTAGTTCACGCTCTTAGAAAGTCAGCGTGTAGTGTTTCAGGATTTCAGGCGGTCGCGCTAGAGTCAACAAGCTACCCCTGTATTGAATTTCTTTCTCCGCCCCTAACGACCCCTCTGCCCCGCTAACGACTGATGGGCCAACACAAGTTGGAAGACTTTTCTCACGGAATGAATTATCGTAGTTTCATTTTTTTTTTCGTGTCGCGATTTTCCAGTCACTCGGCATTGGCAATATACGAATGCATGAGGCTTTCCCTTTACGCGGTCGCGAACTGAAGAAACGACTCCATCTGCGGAAAAATGAATTATTTGCTAAGAGAAGGTTAAAAAAAGTGAACGTAAAAAAACTTTTTAAAAACAAGCTTTCATTTGAAAAATACTGTACTGAAAAGTAAAAAATAATGTTCAGTAAGATTGAAAATCAATGCAGTGTAATTACAAAAAAGTACCTTCCTTGGTCACTCATCATAGATGCAAGTACTCAAAAGGAACATAAATGCAGATATGTTTAAAATATGAAATATACATTTTAAATGCCTGAGGCTTTTTTTCAGAAATTTTAAAGTAGTATTAGTACTTATGACGTTGGACGCCTCAAGCTTTTAAAGTTTATATTTCATATTTCCAAAATATCTACGTTTATGTGCCTTTTAACGGGTTCGTCTAGTGTGAACGCCGTTTTTTAATGCTTTTTTCGGGAATTTTTGTTTAACAAGCCATGAAAATAAAATAATTTATGAATTGTATATCATTTTTATTAACATTTAAACAAACTTTGTGAAATTTTTGAAGTCATTATATAGAATATAGTCGGAGATACACCGCCCAACAGGAACACGTATATAAAAAGAGGTGCTCCACTGCTGCCATGATTCCGTCCGTTCTGCTTATCTGAAATCAAAAAACCAAACGCAATTTTAATCGTGAGACTTGAGGCTCTACATGGAACTAATACAAAGTTGCAATTCCAAAAAATATTTTTTTTCTACGCTTTAGAAAAAAATTCAATTTTTCGTGTTTTTTGGGGTCTATATAGCTGATAAAAAGAAAACTAACGAAGCAATCTTAATTATTTTAGTTCAACTTGTAGTTATATATGTACTAAAGATGCTGTATAAATTTGTGCAGAATCAATCAAATAGTTTTTGAGATATCATGGCAGCAGTTTGAAAAAATCGTGTTTTGAGGACAACGCGTTTGAGAGTTGTTGTATATAATTCATAATAAATAAATTGTCTCACCATCAATCTGCTATGCCTGGACCATAGATTACACCTTCCTCTTCTTCAAAGAAGTCATGCAAGGCCGTTTTCTCTTCTTTTGATCTGACACACTAGACTACCCCCTTAAGGACTTGCACCTATGATGAGTGACCAAGGAAGGTACTTTTTCGTAGTTATACTGTTTTGATTTTCAATTTTACTGAACATTATTTTTTACTTTTTAGTACAGTACCTTTTAAATGAAAGCTTGTTTTTTCAAAGTTTTTTTTCACGTTTATTTTATTTTATACTTTTTAGTATTAGAATTTATTTATTTGCCATGCCAGATCCCCATGCCATTCAGACATTGGCGTGATCAAAAACCTTGCCTTAGGTTATAAAGGTTTCGCAAGAAACTTTATAATAGTGTAATTATAAATAGTGCTCGAGTCAACAAAGTTAATGAGCCCAAACTCGATTGTGCTGCCATTTGGCATTAGGAAATTTTAGTTCCCACCTCTCACCACCATTATCAGACTCCCGTTATCATGTGCAATGAAAAGTGCTAATGATAACAAAAGAAATGAGCACAAACTCGACTGTCCTAGTATATGCTATTAAGGAGTCGCATTGCCCACCTCCCACCTCCATCATCAGACCAGCTCCATGCTACCATATTATTGCATTGTCACCGAAGTTACATAGGTATGCCAAATTTCAGCTCAATCGGATGCCAGCAAGTGCTTGAAAAATGGATTACAAATGTTGAAGCGGAAGTGAAATAAAAGCTTGTAAAAATTCGCATTCCCTGAGGGAATTCAGAGTGAACGAAATGTGAATATATATAAAAGAGTGTGCCAAAACGAAACTTATTGCTTACAAACAATATTACAAGGTATGAAAAAATTCATGGCAAATTTGCGTTCTCCAACTCAAGTTCACGCGACAAGGCTCGACAATTTTCTTCCCCATTTAATGTACATAAAATTCGGCTCCTCATATTCAAGCTTGAATAACTCGAAGACTAATTGACACCTTTTTAGTCCAGTCGGACATTCTTGAAGATGAGACTTTAAGCTACAAAAGAACGTTCTTCAAGTCTCTCAAATAACAACTTTGTCTCGCTACCTATGTGACATAATGAAAGTGTTGGAAGATAGGTGACCGAAAGAGTGTTTGAAAGAAGAAGCCAACGCGATATTAAATGCAAACCTATCCAAATGGAGACTGGAAATAAAGGGAGCCATGAAGGAGGCAGAGAGGGACCAATATGGCAAAGGCTAAGAGGCGGAGATATGGAGGCAGTAAGAAAGTTAATCGAAAGAGCTATACGAATACAAACCGACCAGGAAATACAACCAAACTGGAAGAAAATTGAGAATTCGAGGCATTGTAGGGAGTACAAAAATCGAAAACAACGTATAGAAATGGAAGAGTACTGGATAGAGAAGGGCATAGAGGGAAGAACTAAAGAAACATGGGCCCGGTTAAGATGCGGAAATGTAGGAAAAGGAGGTAAAAAGGGATACGCAGATACTCTATGCCAGTGTTGTAGGAAGGAAGAAGAAAGTTTCGACACATACTTGAATGCGAGAAAATAAAAGAAAAAATGAACAAGGACGTGGTAAATGGTTTGAAAAAGTGACGAAGAGGCTACCAGGGGGAGGCACTGAAAGGAAGAATTAATCAATTAATTAAAGGTAAACCGATCAAAGAATTGTGCGAGTATGCGAGAGGCTTCGAATGCATGATAAGAAAGGAAGCATAAAGAAGGTAATTTATGTGTAAAAAAATATTTAAAAAAACAAGCTTTTATTTTGTATACTAAAAAGTAGAAAATAATTTTTTTGCCAAATCACCTATATGTGACTATAAATAATAGCTTGGGGCGCTCAACTTTTTAAATGTTTAATAAATTTGATCAATTCAGTTTCATTAACCGTATTTCATTTAGCACAATAGTAATTAGAGAACAAATCATTATCACACGTTTATACTCAGTTTCAGGATTTTTATTGAATAAATATAAGGTTGTTTTACAGTAAATTAAATACAGTTGATAGGTCAACAGATTAATGTAAATTAAAGATTATATGTCTAAATTTTGAGCGCCGCAAGCTTTTATTTCTAGTCAGATATAGGTCACGTGGTAAAAAAAAATAATGTCTACTTTTTAGTATATTAAATAAAAGGTTGTTTGAAAAAAAAATCTGTTACATATAAATTATTTTTTACTTTTTAGTCTTTAATTGATTTTAGTCGTAAGTTGTTACTAGTAGTTTACTAGTTTACGAGTTTGTACGTTAGGAACATGGAATGCTTGTAAAAAATAACAAAGTCTGTGATTGGAATTGAACTTACGACTAATTGCTGCATAGAAACTTTTCACATACGAACACAGTCGGCTACGAATTTGTTTGTATGTGTTAATGAGATTTTATATGGATGATTAGATATCGCTAATTACACGTGAAAAGTTGAATATTTTATGGATATATTTTTTTTTAAGTTGAATCATGCATTGTCACATCAGAGATGCATGTTTGCAAAATTTCGGAGCTCTAAGAAGTCGGGAAGCGGGTGAAATATCGATTTTCCATTTTGCATCTCACGGAAAGTCAAGTTAAATAAAAACTTGTAAAAAGGACGAAATATAAATGTTAACAAAAAAAAGAAGAAAGCGTTTAAAAGGGTATCAATGTACAGGCAGAGGAACTGTGTAAAAACTCGCGAGGGTACACTCGGAAATAAAGAACTATACTATAAAACGCTTTCTTTTTTCCTGTCAAACATGAAAAAAATGTTGTCAAACAGCTGTATTTTGTGTCAAAATAATGAAGTCGAGATTGAGCAGAGTCAAAGCTCTGCGAAGCTAAAAGGATCAGCTTTAAAGGACTACATCTACCTAAGTGGGTTAAAAAATGCATTTCTCCAAAATATATTCATTCGACAGTATCACCTTTTAGCTATATTCCTTGAAAATTTCATTGAAATATTCCTAAAATTGAATGAGCTAGAGCTTTTAACAGTCGACCGAGCGAGCGGTAGCAGCGCAATACTTCAAACTTTAAGGGGCTATACCAGTGTGACACTTTCAAAAAATCGATTTTTTTTGCCTTTTTCGACAATTTACACGTTCAAGAATATCCTGTAAAATTTCAAGGTCGTATCTCTAATCATTTTATCTTGCAAAAATCGATAGTTAAATCTTTAAACGCGATTTTCTCGAAATGAGATTTTTCAAATTTGCTGACATTGTAACTCAAAGAGCAATTATCCGATTGACTTGAAATTTGAACTAAGTACTCTTGAGTATATTTACTCTACAATGACGTAGGATATTTTTGATTGGATGAAAATTGACGATTTGGCATTGAAAAAAACGACCATTTTATAGGCAAGAAAACAGACTTTTTTTCATGACTACGCCATTTGGTTAGATTTTGATATTTTTCGAAAATCCTATGTCATTGTTTAGGAAATACCTTCCAGTTTAACGACATTTTTTCCTTTTTCCGTTTTAGCTACTCAGTCGGCCGGAATCATGTCAGCAGTGGAGGAACTTTTTTTGGCGCCTCCGAAGGCAGCTCATAAGTCGCTTGGATCTCAATATTTTTTTATGAAAAAATTATGTAATATAGGTCAAATATAGCCAAATATATGCTTAATTTTCAAAACCACCGAAATTTTCAGCGTTCACACTGGTACAGCCCCTTAAACGCGTTTTTCTCAAAACACTGTTTTCAAAGTCGGTGGAGATGGTATCTCGAGAGCCACTTGACGGATTGTTTCCAAATTTACAGAAGATACGATGAGAAACATTTAAAGATCGTTGACGATCTCACTTTTTGAAAATCGATCTTCATTTTTTAATAGTTACGTAAAAAGGACGACTTTTTTCATAAATTTTATACGCTCGAGTTTCAATTCATCGCCCCGTTGTTTAAAAAATTATTTTAAAAATCGACGATCGTCAACGACTCATATTCATTGTTAACTTGAATAACCCGTTTGGGTTTTAGGTTTCGGATGGACCATTCAAACTGGAGAGTGTCCACCGCCAAACGTCGCGAAAAAAATTTCATCATCTGCCGGCGGCCATGTTTTTCTTGTTTTTCTGTACATTTTGGTGATTTTTTTAAATCTCTCAATATATGTACCTTTGTGTTTGAAAAATGCGTTTCTTTTTCACCAACCGTGTTCCAGAAAACAAAATCGGTACTTGATCATTTTTTTCGGGCCTCTAGGTCGAAATAGCCCCTTAACAATCTGCAACCGAATTTCACAAATTAGTTGTTGAATTATTCACGTTTGCACGTGAGGAGCGAATTTTCCATGTAAATCGAATGGTGCGAAAATTATCTACATAAACCAATTAAACGCGAATTATGGGCGTTCTAATTTAGTGTGAAATGTTTTCGCATACAATATTGTTTCAGGCGGTAAGAGTTGATTTTTTTCACCACACCCCAAAAAGTATATATAAATATATATCTCGGGTACAAGGGCGTAAAAATATTTTGAGGGTTGTACCATCCGTTCCGTCAATTCTGTCACTCTAAGACATAAATTCTCGCTGTTCTCGGACGAGTGCAAATCTCGAGCCAACCACGTGAATGTATTTCTTTCGAAAAAGAATAGAACGAAAATCACAAACGTGCCTCCGAGGAGCATGTGTTTATGCATATATACATAAAGTTCCTAACACTTGTCGTAGCGTTTAGCTTCGGTCAAGTGTCGTAAAAATAGAAAGCCGAGAACTCTGCATGTGACTGGGTATAATTAGGTACCGAACCCGAGAAGACGAGTCCTTTTTTCTCCCTCGCTCGTTCGTTTGCTCTCCCTCTCTCCATCTCTCTCTCTCTCTCGCCTAGCGTCGTTCTCGGCTCAACATCTTCGATACGTTATTCTAACGTAAACCTTTCAAACTTCGAAGATCGAGGACCCTTTTTTTCTTCTCTACTAGCCCAAACGTTGTGTTTTTTTTTCTTCTTTTTTTTAAGGGATTTCTTCACAGTTTCGTTTTCTAGACTAGACTACCCGGCTTGTCGCGGAGACCACCGGTGCTATTGAGACGCAGGGTCCGATTGAAAAGGAGACGAGCGAGAGGCCAGTGCGTGGGAAGACAACGATCACTAATTCCTTGTTAAACATATATTTCAATAGTGTATAGTTGCGCCGTATAAACCGTGTAGGTCGAAACGACGATATGGATCGCCGTACGCAAACATGTAGAAAACTGGTATCACAAGAGTATTTTTCGTATGCGGGGAAAGTGTCCCTTCTCCGGGAGAGAGAGATAGAGAGAGAGAGAGAGAGTGGCGAAGTTTGCATCGTTGGAACGCAATGTTTGTATTAAATAAAAATGTACATCATTATCCATGTAATTTTGTTCGAGTTTGTTTGGGTCAGGTTATAAGTGCCCATCACGCTCTTCCTAGCTTAAGGGGTTAGGCCACTCTAGAGGCCGAAAAATAGGCTTTTTGACGTTTTGTTTCCGAAAAACTACTAAATAAATCGAGATTACAAAAAAGGGTGTTTATCATACACATCAGTGACTGTGTACAATAATTTTTTTAAAGCGATTAATTTCAAAATGGCGGCTGTGCAGCGTTTATAAACGAGATAAACGCTGCACAGTCGCCATTTTGAAATTAATCGCTTCAAAAAAATTATTGTATACAGTCACTGATATATACGATAAACACCCTTTTTTGTAATCTCGATTTATTTCGGAGTTTTTCTGAGAAAAAATCCCGAAAAAGCCTATTTTTCGGCCTCTAGAGTGGCCTGAGGCCTTAATGGGACCACCGAGTCAGGCTGGAAACTGACACGTGGACTGTCAAATCGCTCCAAAAAATGTTTATTGAAAATAAAGTTTTTTTCGTCAAAGTATACGCAACAGAGAGTAGTCATCCACAGGATTTTCTTCAATACAAAATGGCCGCACACTATCGATCTCTTCGAAAACAATATATTTCGCTGAAGCCCCAATGCGATTTTTCCAATCATCGGGATTCCATCTGGAAACGATTTCTCGAAGAAACATTTGCTACTTGAAAAAATCACGCAAACTTGCAATATGTCAAAGAAAGTTTATAAAACTTTCAATCGCCAACGGATTTTTCCATATTTCGTAAAAATCTTTGGCACCCCAGTTCTGCGTATATCGAGAGACGCTTTGGTATTTAGCTCCAGATTCGATGGTAAAAACTGGAAACATTCCACCGCCGAGGGCTTCAATGAAGAAGTTGTCATCGGACCAACCGCTGATGTGCGGCCATTGAGGATTGAAAAAAGTGTTTTAGGACATTGTATTTATCTCGAGGAAAAAATGGTATATTTTCAATAGAGTTTATTCATTTTTTGAACTTCTACTCGACGATCCCGCAGCAGTTTTTGGCCGAACGCGGTCGCTTTGCCCCCTTAAGAATTCCCTGGTCCGTTCCGATAATTCACGGCCTCGCGATTCCTTTTTTGACCTTTTGCGAAGTTTGTCCGCAAGGGGCCGTCCATAAATTACGTAATTCTAAAATAGGGGAGGGGGTCTGGTCCACCGATTACGGTAACGATAGTATGACGTTGAAGTTTGCATCGTTGTAATGCAACGAAAATGAGTTTTGTTTTGTTTCGAAAATTCCCTTTGGCAGATTAACGCTACGAAAATCACAAAAACATTTTTTAGGATGCTTTTTTACCAATTTACAACAAACCTGCAAAATATTATTTTGGATAATAATGAAATTGAGAAATTAATAAGAATTTTCGTTGCGTTCCAACGATGCAAACTTCAGCCCCCATAACGATAGTTGGATTATGACGATAGGAAGGATGATTTAAGGGGGGGGGGGGGAGCAGCAAAAATCTATGACGTAATGGGTGGACGGCCTCTTCGAATCGGTTCGGGAAGAATCTACAACTTTTTCGGTAGATTCCGAACCACAGAGCTTGCAGATCTCGAGCGAGAATCGCAAGAAAACCTTTCCCGTGATGTTAGTAAGTGTGCGTGAGAAAATAGGCTTTTATCGCATTCCAACGTAGCAAACTTCGACGTCACAAGGAGATGGGGAATGTGTGAAGTAATTGGTTGGTTCATCGATACGAGCGATAATTACTGACGCTCGTGTTGTGCAAGTCGTTACGTCGGGCTAACGGGCTCGCTATCGTGACCGTGCTTCGCGAATAGTCCGCCGGTGTCTCTCCCCTGCCGACGATTGGGAACTGCTGCACCCGGCCGCTGCTCCAGGCTATCGTGAGACATGTGGCAGCCAACTTGCTGTCGTAGTACTGGTAGAATTGCATGCAATTCGGCATCTCGTTGTGAAAACCCTTGACCAGACAGCCGGGCTTTATTTCCGTCACGCGCGAGTTCGGTCCGAGGCTCGTTGTGAAAATCGCGACGTACGGGCAGTCCTGAGAAGAGGCAAATCGGTTGTGCTTTTTTTAGCGCTTCGCGGGAAGTTTCTCGAAAAAACAATCGCCCAAATGACAATTTCCCGAATACAATCTCGCGATAACATTTGCCCGAATGAATAATTTCTTAAATACAGTTTCCCGAAATCAATTTCGAATCCAAATAAACCCAAAGAAATTCAATTTTAATTGAATAATTAATTGAATAATTCTATAATAGTTTCGTTATTCAGTTATTATTAAATTAGTGTCTTAACCGACATGTACACTTTTCTCATCGAAAGTATAATTTAACGGTTTACAAAGTTTTTTTTTCACCGAGACAAACTAAAAAATAAGCGCACGATTTTTAACCCTTACTTGTTACACTTCTGTACAATCACGTAGTTGCTACACTGGGGTTGATTCATACCCCAGCGACAAAAATTGGTATAAAAAATAAGCTATTGAATATTTTTACTTGGAAATTTTGTCAGATCACCTGAGGAGTTCACTTTAAAAGACCATGTAGGTTATTTTGCCAAAAATTCAAAATTAACCGACCGAAATTTAAAAGAACATGTAGGTTATTTAGCCAAAAATTCAAAATTAACCCTTACTTGCCACACTTTTATAGAATACACATCAATACATTTTCGCATAAAAAGGAAAGTGGGTGAGGTGTTTCGAACCCCACAGTGGCAAGTAAGGGTTAATGCAAAATGATACAGCGGAACGAATCTTACGATTGACCAACGTAAAAAATGTGTTCCACGAAGTATTTGCCTCGATTAATGATGTAGGCGTCTTCTCACTTTAGACGCTAAAAAAGGCAATTTTCATGAATTTTTATGATAGCTTTATATTATAAATATTGATATAGAAGTTGTTACATTTAATAAATACACTTTCGAAATACATTTAAAAAAAAGTTTTATTGTGTATTTATGTAACCCAAACAATCTTTGAACGCGTTTTTCTCGAAACAACGTTTTCCGACGACTTGTTGATCAAATCTTCGAAACTACTGAACCGATCCTTATGAAATTCTAACCACATATTCTTTACAACCAAATCTATAGCGCATATCAAGGATTTAACATTTTTTTTGATATTTACTATTTTTGGCCAAAAACGGTAAAAAAAGGTTTTTTTTTGGTATTTTTTCGGAAAATGTCCGCCATTTTGTTATTTTTGTATATATAAAAAATCGTATGATATGCGCTATAGCCATTAACATACTGAATCTAAAACGTTTGATTTTTGTGTTTCGAATGATACATCTCCCAGATTTCATTAACAGCGTAGACCTACAATTTTTTACTTTTTTAACTACCATTTTCGTTTATAAACAGCAATTTAAATGAATAAATAAAAAGTTTTAATGTATTTCGAAAGTGTCTTTATTAAGGGGCTATACCAGTGTGACACTGTCAAAAAATCGATTTTGGTTGCCTTTTTCGACAGTTTTTACCTTCAAGAATATCATTATCATTTATATCATTTATATCAATATCATGTTATCTGGCAAAAATCGATAGTTAAATCTTCAAACGCGTTTTTCTCGGAATGAGATTTTTCAAATTTGCTGACATTGTAACTCAAAGAGCAATTATCCGATTGACTTGAAATTTGGACTGAGTACTCTTGAATATATTTACTCTACAATGACGTAGGATATTTTTGATTGGATGGAAATTGACGATTTGGCATTGAAAAAAAACGACTATTTTATAGGCAAGAAAACAGACTTTTTTCATAACTACGCCATTTTGTTAGATTTTGATATTTTTCGAAAATCCTACGTCATTGTACAGGAAATACCTTCCAGTTTAACATTTTTTCCTTATTCGGTTTCAGCTACTCAATCGGCCGGAATCATGTCAGCAGTGGAGGAACTTTTTTTTTGCGCCTCCGAAGGCAGTGCATAAGTCGCTTGGATCTCAATATTTTTCTATGGAAAAATTATGTAATATAGGTCAAATATAGCCAAATATATTCGTAATTTTCCGAAACATTTAATTGAGTACTTTTCTTGCAACAAATTCCCGAAAATCACCCAAATTTTCAGCGTTCACACTGATAAAGCCTTAAGTGTAATAACTTTGATATCAATATCTATAATATAAACCAATCCAAAAAATTCATGAGAATAGCGTTTTTTAAGCGTCTAAAGTGAGAAGACCCCTTAATGCAAATATTAATTATTTAAAATTGAAGTTATTCAATTTATTTTTAATTTGATCGTTCACCCTGAAAAAGTTTGTCCATTCGGGAAATTGTCTATTCGGGGAACTATCCATTCGAGATATTGTATTCGAGAAATAGTTCATTCGGAAATAATTCTTTCGGAAATTGTATTAGAGAAATTGTGATTCGGGAAATTGTATTCGAAGAATTTTCCGCAAACGGTTTTTAGCTCGTACTCTATTGCGGTGTAAAAATTCACCGGTCCATTTTGTGTACGCGTGACAAGCGCAACTTTGGTTTTCATTTTAACCAAGGAATAGGGATGAAATCAACTGAGTGCGCAGTTGATTTTTATGTTGATCAAGGAACTTTATCAAGGAATCTCGTGGCCCGAGAATGTCTCGCGTTACCTGAAAGAGGATGGCGAGATATTTTCCCGAGGGATCCCAGTCCATCGAGACGACTCTACCGCCGACGGTGATCTCCTCGTTGATGACGACGTTCGAGCCGAACGTTACTCTGCTCAGATCGATCACCGGTATCGCAGTTTTGGCTCCTTCCGCGGATGCCGGTTTCTTCACGTCGAATATATTCTCCTGTAGGGGAAGCGAGAAAACGGTCGCTGGATCTTCCGTGGACACGAAGAGGAGCATTTGGTTTGGGCCGAAACAAGCAGCGGCGACCCGCCCGTTCGGGACTGTCCACCGATCGGCGTCCCAGGGTCTTCCGATTCCCGTGTTCCAGACACTGCAAAAACGACCAGTAGATTCCAGTACACCGCGGACGATATTTATTACTTAAGGGCGAGATAACCTTTAGGCGAGTTAAAAATTTGCTGATTTTCATGACTTTTTTTTTTTGAAAGAAAGATTTTGTCACGATTTTCGAGAATTAGGGTATGTTTTATTACTACTTTTGACTGTTACATGGTATTCTTTTTTATTACAAGCTTTTATTTAAAGCGGGATATACATTTACAACGATAAAAAAATCGATTAATTTTTTTTTCTTTAAACTATAGAACTATAATTTTCCAAAGTTTCAAAGCAAAATTCGAAAAACTTAGAACGTTACATCCCGTCAACGCTGTGCCTCACCGCTCGGATTCGGAGCGAGCGTCAACTTTAAACGCCTTTTTCTCAAAACAGCATTATCGAAATTGGCGTGCAGGATTACTCAAAAACTGTTAAGGAGTTAGGCCACTCTAGAGGCCGAAAAAATAGGCTTTTTCGGTTTTTTTTTCAGAAAAACTACAAAACAAATCGAGATTGCATAAATGGGTGTTTATTCTGCATATTAGTGACTGTATACAATATTTTTTTTGACGCGATTAATTTCAAAATGGCGGCTGTGCAGCGTTTATCTCGAAACTGTATTTTTTAAGTTGGCCGGAAACATAACTCAGACAATTTTCAACCGATTCACTTGAAATGTTGAATATATCTTGAAAAATACATTGTCTATAGAAGTACGTAGGATTTTTTTTATATTGCATAGTTCGTTTGTTATTAACAATTATCAGACGATTTTTTAGGCAAACTTTTCACTTTCGAAAAATTTGCCTAAAAAATCGTCAGATAATTGTTAATAACAAATGAACTATGCAATATAAAAAAAATCCTACCTACTTCCATAGGCAATGTATTTTCTAAGATATTTTCAACATTTCAAGTGAATCGGTTGAAAATTGTCTGAGTTATGTTTTTGGCCAACTTAAAAAATGCAGTTTCGAGATAAACGCTGCTCAGCCGCCATTTTAAAATTAATCGCGTCAAAAAAATTATTGTATACAGTCACTGATATGTATGATAAACACCGTTTTTGTAATCTCGATTTATTTTGTAGTTTCGCTCAAAAAATATCCCCAAAAAGCCTATTTTTTTCGGCCTCTAGAGTGGCCTAATGCCTTAAGCCGATTGAGTTGAAGCTTGGTAGAAATATTGATAATATTGGCACCTTCTACTTGACGAGAACTGTTTTTGAAAAATTGAAAAAAAAAAAACGACTTTTTTAATGCACATTTTAGAGAAATGTTGCGTGAAATGTTGATTTTTTTTTGTAAATGTGTGCCATTTTCTCAAATTTGCGCTTTATTCATTTTAATTACTGTCACATAGAAACTATACATGTTCTAACTGACAAAAATGTTTGAACTTTTTTCCAAATCAAAGTACGGGAAGCTAGACTGCACGCCGATTCGCAACTCCCGCGGCCACCTTGCTGTAACACTCTGCCACAGCTCCGGCATTTTGATGATGAATTAATAAAAAAAAGTTGTTTTGTGTGCTTAAATATACTATTAAAGTATACATAAGTTTGATAATTGTAGAATAATAATTTTTTACTTTAAAAAATCCCTCAATATGGCTTATGTTTTTCCTGTCTAAATGTATATCCCGCCTTAGCTTGCTTCGTTGGTATGTCTGTCTTTCCGGTTCAAAATTTGCAATTGATTTTTCAAGCACCTGCTGGCACCCGATTGAGCTGAAATTTGGCATACCTATGTAACTTCGGTGACAATGCAATAATATGGTACTATAGAGCTGGTCTGATGATGGAGATGCGCGGTGGGCAATGCAACTCCTCAATGGCATATACTAGGACAGTCGAGTTTATGCTCATTTCTTTTGTTACGTTGAGCACGTTTCATTACACATGATAACGAGAGCCTGATAATGGTGGTGGGAGGTGGGAACCAAAATTTCCTAATGGCAAATGGCAGGACAATCGAGTTTGGGCTCATTGACTTTGTTGACTTGAGCACTATTTATAATTACACTATTATAAAGTTTCTCGCGAAACCTTTATAACCTAAGGCAAGGTTTTTTATGGCGAAAAATGGCGAAAAATGGCGAAAAATGAATTTTCGTTGCACTTCAACGACATGCGAAAGTTCTCTTACCGGAAAACGGTCCTGCACGTTGCGGCGAGCAATTTACTGCCGCACGGCGACCAACGTGCGAAGCACAAGCCACCACCGCCCACGCGTTTCAGAGGTACTCCGATTTCCTTGGCGACGTCCCAGACGATCATGCTGAGATCCGAGGGCGAGCAAGAGACGAGAATGTCGCCCTGGGGATGCCAAGCGACCGAGGTAACGGGCGCGTGATTACGATGCTTCAGGAAGGACGCGTTGCTCAACGAATTGCTCGCAGCGCCCAATTCGATCGTCCAGACGAGCACACCACCGTGACAGGCCGCTGCGAGTTCGCGTCCAGCGTTCGGCCGCCAGCTCATCGCGCATACGGACTTTTGGGCGCTGTGTCGCAACACCGCGACGCTCTGTATGCCCTTCGAGAATATGCGAATACGATCGTCCCGAGTCGCGACCGCCAATCGGGTGCAGTGCGGATGCCACGCCAGACAACGTACCTGTGATCGAAATTAACGGAGGATTGAAGAAAAATTTGCCTTTTTGGAGATATTGCAACCGTTGATTTTTAAGGGATCACCGCGGTGTAAAATTTTCGAAAAATCCAAAAAAACATTGCTGCTTTTTCACCAACCGTTTACCAGAATTTTTTTCTCGGAATTTGGCGATTTTTTCGGGCCTCTAGGTAGATGAAGCCCTTTAATCATCCCTATCGATCGAGTAATCGTTAAAATAAAAAAAAATTCAACGAATACCGGAAAACTTGCTCTCGCCTTCCTTTGAAATTGGTTAGTTCCTTTTTCCAAACACTTCCAAATTTTTTTCAGTACTTTCTTTCTCTATACAACATTTCTGTTGACTATTTCTCCAAAATACAACTCTTCACGGGGAGCTACCTGAGTAAACTGCGAGAAAAACAGGTAAACTTCGGGAATTTTTATCTCAAAAACTAATGTTTCGATTGGATCCGGGTTTTTTGTATTGGAAAATATGTACATTGAGGTATGTTTGGGAATTTTTTAAAATAAATTCGTTGACTGGAAGCGATTCAAACGCGATTTTCTCGAAACATAATTTTCAAAGTCGGTGCCCAGATGTATCTCGAAAACGGCTTGTCCGATTTTGTCCAAATTGGGATACAATATTCTTCGATAGTTTTTCTCGTTCGCCACGTAGGATTTTTTAGAAATTTTCATTTTTGACGGAATTGCGACCGTTTTAATTTAACATTCGTTTTTCGTTCGCAATTTCCGACGATTTTGGATTGCACACACATTGCATAAAAAAGCAATGGTTCAATCGAATGAAAATCCCCTGCGTGGCGAACGAGAAAAACTATCGAAGAATATTGTATCCAAATTTGGACAAAATCGGACAAGCCGTTTTCGAGATACATCTGCCGACTTTTAAAACTATGTTTCGGGATAATCGCGTTTGAATCGCTTCCAGTCAACGAATTTATTTTTAAAAATTCCTAAACATACCTCAATGTACATATTTTCCAATAAAAAAAACTCGGATCCAATCGAAACATTAGTTTTTGCGATAAAAATTCCCGAAGTTTACCTGTTTTTCTCGCCGTTTACTCAGGTACCTCCCCTTAATCAGAGAAGCGAAGAGACGAAGCAGAGAGAGCATTTTTCATTACCAGTGCCGTCGCCCAGTCCCTTGTCGGTGCCACATCCGCGACGGAACCTGCCCCCAGGAGAGGCAAGCCCTCGTAGAGGGAAGTCCGTCTTTCGACAAGATCCAGCATCCAAGTGACCCTGAAATTCATAAAAATCATAAAAATGTTTTGATATTTTACTGAAAGAGAATTTTTGTATTTTTTTAAGGGAAGCGTAGGGGTATCAGCGTGAAAAAAAACACCTTTTTGCGAATTTATTTCATCTATATGGATGGAGTAAATTTATTGAAACCTTTTGTACGTTGTTAAGTGTCATTTCAAGAACATTCTGTGAAATTTGTACGCGAAAATATCCACAAACAAGCCGGTGTCTCGTTATTTCTCGAAACCACTTTTTTAAAGTCCGTGTTCTCTGCCATTTGAAAACTACATAACCGATTTATTTCAAACTTGGTACACATTTTCTACATATAAGATACCTCCCCCCAACGGTTAGTTTGAGATTTTTTTACATTGAGGGGGTTTTCCACCCCCAAAATGGTGGAATTTTTCGTGAAAAATAGCACTTTTCACCTTACATGACCACCAAAACTTTAGAAATGAAAAAAAAATTATCAAAGTCCGTCGGGGGAGGATTTGATGATACTTTGACTAAATTTTAATGGTACTTGATATCAGATCATTTCTAGGTAAGATACAGTGAACATCGCAAATCGTGTTTTTCCAAAGGTGTTCTTGGAAAAGCTTTGTCACCGGCTTGTTTGTGGATATTTTCACGTACAAACTTCACGGAATGTTCTTGAAATGACACTTAACAATGTACAAAAGGTTTCAATAAATTTACTCTATCCATATAAATGAAAAAAATTTGCAAAAAAGTGTTTTTTTTTCACGCTGAAACTTCTACCCTTCCCTTAATCAACCTGGTTGCCAGAATCGGCAATGTCATTTGGGAAAGTAACAACGGCGGCACTTTGATTCAGAAATTGAAAATCGGCCTGTTTTTTTAGCGCCAAGCTAATGCTGACTCGTTAGTACGATATTGAAGTTATCAAGTGACAAGCTGCGTCAAAAATCACCTTGCGGCTACCCAGTGTACGATAGCGGAAACGCGTCGCGGATCTTCCGCTGCGGCGGCTCTGCAAGCGTCCAGGAAGCCCTTGTCCCTCCATATGCTGGCTATTTTCTTGTAAATGCTGTCCTCGACGGGAAGGAAGAGGTCGCTCGCTCCGATAGTGCGCGAGGACTCTCGAGTCGCGAGCATGTCCGTGGTGACATTGACTTCGGGATAATCGCGTGTGTACATAGCGAACGGCTGCGTCTCCTCGTGAAGTCGATTTCTGTCACAGTGAGCCGGCGAGCCGGAAATGAGACCGACCGTGGCCTCATCGTTGAATGGTGGCCCTTCAAAATCCCCCAAGCACGTTATTCTCATCATCTTTCACGCTTCGACTATCGCCGACGAGCTCGTTCCTTTTTCGCCGGTATCTCGTTGGGCCGAGCTCGGACAACCAACTTTGAGGTTATGTCGTCGATCAATCGAACAACCCTCGCGCTGATTTTACGAATTTTTGAAGACTTTTCTTCCCCTTGCAGCCAAATTCTTCGTCGAATGTGCCGAGAAATCGCATTACGAACGAAAATTACGAACGGGAGATGTGAAAATCCCCTCGCCCGTACTAAAAGTGAAGCGGAGGTTATAGTTCGTATGTGAATTCGTGCGAGCAGTGCGCACGCTGGCGCTCTCTCGCGGAACTTCCGCGAACTTCGCGCCAGCGCCGCGCTCGGGGCTCGGGCGCATTCCCAGGTAGCAATTTTTAAAAAGTTGTAAAAAAGGTCGGCTAAAAGGGTGCCAAATGTCCGCCCGGAAGTTATCTTAAAGTCAACAACCATCCAAAAAGATAACTGTTGGATACGTGATAATTTATAGGTAACTTGCACACGGACATTTGGTACCCATTTGGACAACTAATAGATAACTATTTTTAAATTGCTACCTGGGGTGCGGCCTTTGAACTTGGTTGAATTTAAATTTTTCGCGGGCAGATGCGTAGCAACGAGATGAGACATGCGCAATTATTCAACCACGGAGTATGAGAGTACGGTGGGACGAACTGTGTGTTCCGAGACGAAACTGCATTTGGGGTTCCTGTCGAGCGGCGCTGCTGTCGCGTCGTACCGACGTTTTTCACACGTTTAGTGGGTGGAAAAGTACTATTTTGTTGCTATAGAGCCCCTGTCGCTATTTTGTAGGGATCGGGTGTAGAAACATTAAAGTAATCCACACGAGATAGTAGAATTGACGATTGCCTCTTTATTTGTCCAGATAAAACGATTATTTTTTAAGTGAAGTCCTGAACGGGCTACATCTATGTAGGTGGGTCAAAAAGTTGCTCGAGAAAAGTGCCTACAAAAATGTGGTCAAACAAGGACAGCGCCACTATTTCTAAGACCTCGAGAGGTGAGCTGTGTGTGACAGAGACGGGACGAATAAACAATGAGAAGTGAGCTGTGTATGAGGCAAAATGATACTTGAGAAGTGGGCTGCGTGCGAGGGAGATGTAAAATGATATATACCAGAGAGATCTTCGTAAATGCGTAAAGATAGATGAATATTTTTAATACAGCAATGCCCAATGAACAATATGCATTAGTTGCATAATTAACGGTGAAAAAGGTCGAAAATAATTATAATGTAATACGTAGTGATAGAAAAATATTTTTTTATTATAACAGTGTTTGATTGTACAACGAATGGTAGAAAATTTCTTAAATAAGACTGATACTTTCAACTGATCAATTTTTATTTTCTTAGGTAAATACGACGATAAATTAATCCCTGCGATCAAAGAACAATGATTTGCGATCTGTTTATATTAACCATTTCTGTACTGCATTTTCATAAAAATTCAGACGCTTGTACATCGAAACTAGATAAAGGAGGGCAGACTGGGCATTTCAACACGGCCCCAAAATTGCGATTACTAAGGGTGGTTGCGGTCCTTCGAAGGTGCTATATATATTTCGCATGTGTATCAAATATCGGATCCGTTTGTAGGACAGATGACCAACTTATCTAACCTTAATTAAGGAGTTTCGACATTAAAATCGCAATGGTATCCAAAAATCGCATTAACTGTCCAAAAATCAATAACTTTTACAGAATAGTTTCGGAAATGTTTAATGTTCAAGTTGAACCTTTATCCATTTGGTTATACACACGACACCTCGTAACGACGAGTTATAAGATTGTAGGGACAAAAACAATACCGAAATTTCGATGAAAAAGCTGTACAATCGGTGATAAGAGTGTTAGGAATATCGAGTCAAATAATTGAGTGATTTTTCTATTTCGTTTATTAATCATACTCAAAAAAAGATGTGAATTTTGGGCCCGAACGGTTTATTTTTGGACATTAACGAAACTTGTAGGTTAAACGTAGCAACATCGCGTTAACTGGCTCTGCCGAGTGAGCCACTCACAATCAAACATTAAATGGCGGGTATTTTAAAATCGGCGGGGGTTTATAATTTACATAGTATTACAGCATTGAAACTTTACAATAAAATGGACGTATTCGTCTGCTCGACATTTTTAACGTTTTCGCGACTTCGTCGAATCAAAAACTTTTTATAAAACGTTGAACGTTTTTCACCGTGTAAATAAACTGCAGACGACGCCTTAGCGATAGTCCGTCGTGGCGATAGCAGAAATGGCCATTATTGCCAAGTCTACCGATTATTTTTTCTTGAATACAACTGCAACATAGTTATGTTAAATTGCGAAAATGATAACTATTAATATTAGTTCCCGGCTTAGAAATATATTTCAACAATATTATCAGTTGGACATTACCCAATACTAGTTTATTTTTACATTCAATTTAATTCATAAGAAGTTGGCAGCCTGCTGAAAACTCATTGTATTTTCATCCCCACTCTTGCAGCTGAGGAATGGTATCGAAACTCCTTAAGTGTCAGTGTTGTAAAAATTGAAGTCGATTCACCGTTTAGTTCATGAGATAATTGCAATTGAATATGGGTATTATTGTACACGATCCCTATACCTAACACGTAAACCGATAGGAGCTTGCTCACATTTCTCGATATAGGTTCTAAATGGATCTTAGGATTTCAAAATAAAAACACACTAGTACGCAGTACTAGTGTGGAATTGATTTTAAAAAAATGGCAAACTTTGACCGTTTAGTTTCGGAGATATCGTCTTATGAAAAGTGGTCATTTTATTCCGCACCGAACTCGGGCCCAACCATCTGTAACGGAATGGCAACAGTGTACGCTGCAGCCAGCTGAGCGGCGCGTGGTCTGGGAACTCGAAGCGTGTTTTTTTCCCCGAGTTCTAGCAGTTCTGAGACGCATGTGAAATAAATTTATTCTGCAAACAAATTTAATTTGTTCAATTTATGCATGTATTTGTCTTTGTTACAACGAATACAATTTAAACTGTCGGCAAGATGTCGTAAATCGACGATCCGACGTCCTTCGACAGCGAATTTTTGTTGCTGATCGTTGAGGTTATGGTTGCTCTCATCGCGTTTAGCCGCATTTGCTTGACACATGGCTGCCACAGCTCTCAGTCTTTTAGCAAGCGCCGTTTTTCTTGTACACTTTCCTTTGTATCGCATTTGGATTGACATTTTCACGCTTTTTTTATTTATATAAAATAAAAAATTTTATGCTGATGCCACGATTACATCGCCGCTATACGATAATGAGACCTATGCATGAGGTGCGAATGCGTGAGACATATAGAGGGTGTGTTTGTGCATCTTCACAATTTCTTGGCGTTGCTCGATCGTGTAATTCTCCATGACTAAACCTCATCACTTCCTGATGCCAGTTTTCAAATATTAGTACTCTGTGTTCGCCACACAAAAAATAGCGCGCGATTTAAAACTTCAGGTCATTTTGTGACATCTTTTATTACTATATATATGGGTCTGTACGATCGACGCGCCATCCCTATTGTCCGCTTTTTCGGCTACCCTTCATTCACCGTTTCGCCATTAGAGTTTGCCCTTCTCTATCTAGTCTCCAACGGAAGCACAGGCGCTTCCGTGGTCCCGGCGGCCCCGGCATTTTTCAAACGATCATCAGCTGTTCATCCCGGCGCGTGCGCGCTCCCGGCGAAACGCGAACTATCCGCGTCTTACGTAATAACTGTTCGACGTGATAACTGCAGCAGATGTGGACATTGTTACTCAGCCACGGCGCTGCAATCGGTCACCTTGCGAGAGCAACAACCGCGGAGCAGCCGTCCTTTACGGCTACGCGCATGCGCATACACCGCATTGATATCTTCAAAATTCCAATACGCTACGTGTTTGTCATGGAAAAATCGCATCCTCGGTAAAAGAAAATCGTTGAAATGGACCGGAAGTTCGGTCAAATAAATCATTGAAGTGCAAACGGACACTGTGACGTTTGAATAAATAAAATGGGAAGGAAGATGCAAGAATTACTCGTGTGAACACTTTTATATACAATAAATGTCTTGTGTAATGGAATCGATTGGTATACGCCATACATATATATGATAAAATCCATTTCCTCGCCACTTCAGCCATCGCAGATCTTTGATACGGCAAGATTAATGGCAAGGCTGAAAACAATCGAGTGCGACGAGGTTAAGGGAAGATAACTAGTAAGCTGGCATGAGGAAAAACGTCGCGCACGCGCGTTGCGCATGCTCGCCCGTTGGTAACGACCGCACACGGCGGAAGCCGGGAAAAAGGCTTTATTTTCGCCACGGCGTTTATAGCCGAGATAAAGCCTTACAGCCCCTGTAGGGCAAATTGAACGAAAAACGCAATGCGCCTCATAATAAACTCACATGCGCTCATGCGTCTTTATCATTTTCTTTCTTCATCGCGATCTTCTTGACGACGCACGTGTTTCCGTCACGGAATCACAAACGGTCACGCGACTTGCTTTTCTTTTCAGCCAAATTGGTCAATTTTTCGCGCGCTCCCAAGTGTAACAGTGATTTCACCGGATCGCTCTCCGATTCGCGATATATTTTTTTTCTTCTTTAAACAAAGACGATAGAACATTGTCGCATTAGTCGACACTTCGATTGTCGTGCGAACTATTGGCGTTCAAAGCGCACGTCGTTCGCGTTTGGCGGGGCGGAGGGGGCTCGACCGTTCGCGGTGGGATGTGCGAGGAAGCTCTCTCCCTTAGGTGGGGAACTCGCTACGCGTGAGGGGTGGGGTGGGGACCGCAGTGTGCGGTCGGATCTCGGCCGATGCGGGTGCGGAGTAAACGTTTCGTTTTCCTCGCTACTATCTTCTCTATCGTAAGGCACAGAAAGAATCGACACTTCGTAAAGACGATTCACCAACCACCCAAAGAAAACACATACCGCGACTCCTCACGACTTCCCCTTCCCGTTAAATAAAAAGCGACGAAAAAAAACAAACGAAAACAACAACACTAGCCGAGAAAGTGGAACTCGACGAGAACATTTTTCCCTCTCGTCTTATCGGCGATTTTCGTCTTTCCTCTCACACCGGCCGCGGACGAGACGAGATCCCTCCCTTGTGCTCCGACCTCAACGATTCTACGAACAAACGATACAGATCGACAAGCAGCCGAACGGAATCCGAAAAAAAAAACAATTTTTCGAATATGCAATCGCGAAGGTAGTGCGGGGCCGGGATAGGCGTGCGGCGGTTACGCGATGTCGTACGTAAAAAACGAGGGACTGCCGAATCGTTGAATCGAGACGAGGAGACAAACTAAAAAATTACCGAAAATAAAAAAAACCACGGGGAGAAAGGGAAAAGTTTATTCGAAGTACGGAAGACGAAGACGAGAATTAGAGCGGTCGAGGGAGTGAGGCCAACACGGTCTCCTCCGAGTAATGGGGAAGGGTTACAAACGAAAAACCCGATGGAGAACACTCAACATCGGCGGTGAGTAACACGAATTTCCGTGACCTTCATTTGCTCTCTCGTAGAATACGTATAAGCACACACACTGACACACACACACACACACACACACACACTGACACACACACACACACACACACACACACACACACACACACACATATCGCAAGAAAATCCTCTGGAAAATTCTATTCCATCGCTACTGTTATATGTAACAGAAAGAATCCCCTACAAAATTCCATTCCATCACTGTTGTTATATATATGTATATATGTATATATAAATGTATAACAATAGTGGTGATACGGAAATTTGTAAGGTATTTTTTATATATATCAAGATCCCTATAAATCGCCTAGAAATTTCCATTCCATCGCAGTTGTACAGTAACGCACACCCACACACACACAACACACACACACACACACACACACACACACACACACACACACACACACACACACACACACACACACACAAGTTATGGAAAAGGACATTTGTAGGGTTTTTTCGCCATACGTATAGCTACTCACATATATGTACATATATAGCGATGGAAAATAACATACACAGGTACACAATAATACTTTATTTAACCATGTTTAGACATAAAAATCCGATATTCGTCGTGTTCTCTCTTGATATCGTCATTTCATTTGCCCATTGTAATTATCCAGTATCATAGCAAATCAGTATTCTCGACAAATCCGAATATGACGAATGTTAATCCGCGTACGCGTACGCGAGACGAAAACATGAAAATTCGACAGAGAGAAAGAGATGCGATCTTCTCAACGTTTGGTGGTAAATATGCGTTTGCATTCGAAGAGAAAAAGAAATTACGTCACTCGCAGGAGCGTACGTGTGTGCTTGTTTTTGGGCGTGGGTGTGCAAGCGTGTCCGTGTAATAGACTGCGAGAGGGTCGCATTCGTAGCGCATACGCTTGCGATAATCGTTGCTAGAATGTTCGTACCCGTCAAGTGTGCGTGTGTGCGTATATAAGGTGCATGGACGGGCGAGGATATTCGCGGACGGGCTTGATGTCGGCGATCGATTTCGAAAAATACATTATCGGTTGTGAATTTTCCATAATTTTGGAGAATTTTCATGAATTTTTGTTAATTATGTGTGTATGGGGAAAATGTGATTTTGAAGACACGTGACTTCGAGGACCGTCCTCATAGTAGCCACGTGTCCCCACACTCGATATTCTGTAAATTTCTAATGTTTTCAAAAGCACGTTTGGATGAATGTAAGCAGCTTTGTATAATGGTCATTTCAAGGATCGTCCTGTCCCTAAAATCAACGATTCGGTCGAACAAAATTGGAGGCCCGTCCTCAAAAAAAAACGGGATGTACCGATAGTCAACATTACATAGATGTAACGGGTATGAAAATATACCTGTCCCGTGTGTACATAATTTTATACGCATACATTTATCAATACAACGTATTATTTATTTAAAAAGTACGAGTATTTTTATTTTAATACAAGGTACAAACATGGAGGTTACGTGAGGAACATAACATCCTTGTTTCCAGTCGTTCAGTCTTTTGACGAAATTTTCAATAACGTTTTGGCATAATTGCGGACCAATTTCATCAATGGTGCGTCCAATTGCTTCCTTGAGCTCCGAAATGGTCTGTGGATCATTGACACACACTTGTTTCTTTCAGAAAAGCCCAAAGAAAGAAGTCCAGTGGCTAACACGACCATGAAACTTCGTCTGCAATAACTATCCAGTAACAATGCAGCAAATAACAATTTCTCCGCGTTGCTCGATCGTGTAATTCGCCATGACTAAACCTCAATACTTCCTGATGCCAGTTGTCAAAGATTAGTACCGTATGTTCGCCACAAGAAAAAGTGGCGGGCAATTTAAAGTGTCAGGTCATTTTGAGACACCTTTTATATTAACGCAGATGTACGTATAGCTTGCACATGCAATAAGGAATTATGAAATAACGCGTGGTAAATCCAACAGTGCGTGTGTTATCGCCAAGTCGAAACCGTCGCTAATACATCCAAGTTAACTCTCAAGCACTCTCAAGAGCGTCGAATTATCGGGTACGAGCATGTTACGAGACTTCCGTATCACGTTGCTCGTTAAATCGTCGGTGGAAACGCAAACTCGGTGGTGTCTTTGGCGCAGAAACGGGGCGCTTTTTGGGGGTTCTGATCGCGGTTCTAATATTCTCCGAGTCGCCTTAGAGATGACGAGATTTGGAATGTTTCCGGTGAGAGTATTGGGATGACGAGGTCGGGATTTTACAGAGAATTGATAAATCGTCTTAATAAACTAGGGACGATGCGAAATGAAAAGTGAAAAAAACATTACATTTAGTATAATAATGAAGTTTCGTGTGGCCGGATACTGTTTTTACGCTTTAAAGGTTATGAAAGTGCCAAGCGGAAAAGAAAGGTTCGATTTTCGATAAATAAAAACAACGTTAATCATTTGTTATTAACAAATGGATTGACATATGGAAAAATCGCTCGGTCGCACGATAAAAAAAGATATAAACTAGGCTCTGTCCGAATTTGAAGTGAATCGGTTGAACCGCTTTTGAGATACGACTCACGCCGTTTCATAAAGTATAGTGTTCGAGAATAATAAGGAAAAAAGGATAAATCCGAGCGAAGCGGTTCGCCGTAGCGCAGTGGGAGATCTGGTCCTTCACAAAAATCGACATGAATCGCCGAATTTTTAAAATTTGTTCGCGGAAAATATGAATTTTTATGACATTTTTTATAAAATTGTTTTGAGTAAATATTTTTGCAGTTTTTATAATTTTTTTTTTTATTTTTTATTAGAAATTTATTTATTTTTATCAAAATTTTATTTATTCATATGAAAATTTTATTTATTTTTATAATGTTTTAATAAAATTGTTTCGAATTATTACCAATTTTTATTCAAAAGTTTCATAAATGTGTAAAAAAAATTGTTTATAAAGATGTTTGTCGCAAATTAAAGACGACCCTAGGCTATTAAGACTACCATTATTCAAGTTTGAATCGTTCGAACGCGATTAAACAAATTTTTTGCAATTGCCACTTTTTTTTGGCAAATTAAAGCTGCCCCAAACTTTTTCGAAATCCTTGGTAGAGACCTACGACCTAAATCTATGAAAAATGATTTGGGATAATAGTGTAAATGGAGAAAAACGAAAATGAAAAATGTTTTTCGTTGCATACCAACCATGCAAACCCCATCATATTAAACGATGCAACAAAAAATGGTATTTTTTAAATTTTCAGCTTATGTGGACCCCTTAAACAATTGAATCAGTTATGGAAAGACAATCACGCAAAATCCCCCTCTCGATGCAACTATAAGCTATTATTTTTCTTCTTCCTTCTCCATTTGATCAATCCTCCGAATCTTCAGATTTATTCGTTCAGCCCAAATATCCGTCCAACTCGCGCCACTCTCGATATTCACGTCCGTCCATAAAATATTTGTAGAGAACACACAAAAAACGTTACCGGCGATCCAATATAATTTCGAGCACTTGTTCGAACCCCTTAAGGGGTCTTCTCACTTTAGGTGCCAAAAAAGGCTATTTTCATGAATTTTTGCTAGGTTTATATTATAGATATTGATATGAAAGTTGTTACACCTAATCAATATACATTTGAAATACATAAAAGAAAATGTTTTAATGTATTCATGTAACCCAAACAAACTTTAAACGCGTTTTTCTCGAAACAACGTTTTTCGACGGCTTGTTGATAAAATCTTCGAAACTACGGAACCGATCCTTATGAATTTTCAACCACATATTCTTCACAACTATAGCTATAGCGCATATCAGGGATTTTTTTAAATTTTGATATTTACTATTTTTTTTGCCAAAAACGGTGAAAAAACACGTTTTTTTGTTTTTTCGAAAAATGTCCGCCGTTTCGTTATTTTTGCATATATAAAAATCGTATGATATGCGCTATAGCCATTAAGGCAGAGTCTGGTCTAGAGCGAGATTATTGACGTCAGTTTTGGGTTGGAATAACTTTTAAACCGTTGAAGTTGTCTTGATGAAATTTTACAAATGTATTTATTGTTCCTTTGAGAAGGTAACTACATTAAAAAAAAAAATATTTTAAATATTTTCATGTAGTTTTTTATTTTATTCGACGAGTTATAAAATGTGGGCAAAATTATTGTTCGACTCAATTCTGCTACCAGTCCTCAGAAAGAGGCTACCGAAGGTATGTGCAAAATTTGAGCTCGATCGGTCAATTAGTTATCGGGATATCGTGGGCGCCGATCTGAAAAACATAGTTCTGAGATAAACGCGTTCAAAGTTTTGATACCGTTAGATGAGGTTTGCGCGCGGCTTGCTTATAATTTCTATTACTCTGCTAATTTTTGAAATATCAATAAACGGTTGTCACGAGCGTATTAAGAAAGGTCTAAGGAAGAATAAAATGAAGAAAAAAAATCGATTTTGTCAAATTTCTAAACCAGACTACTGCCTTA
Organism: Ophion slaviceki; assembly: GCA_944452715.1. Classification (NCBI taxonomy): domain Eukaryota; kingdom Metazoa; phylum Arthropoda; class Insecta; order Hymenoptera; family Ichneumonidae; genus Ophion; species Ophion slaviceki. Next base: position 16,921,714 of record OX101794.1, on the reverse strand, counting down.
AGGGGTTACCCCCACTTGCGATTTTGAAAAAATCTATTTTTTTTTATTGCATTTTTTTGAAGTATAAGTATCCAGGCCCATACTTCTGTATGGGCCCGGAATAGATGACTCTATGTAAGTTTACAAAAAAAATATTTTCTTCGTGTAAACTGAAATTGAAACTTTAAACGCGTTTTTCTCAAAATGGCATTTCTGAAGTCGGTGACCAAGATTACTCGAACACTAATGAACCGATCTTCTTGAAATTTTGCAGGCTTATTTAATACATAAAAATGTAGTCTTTAATCGTTCGATTTTTTTTTTCGAAAAAAAAAAATGGCCGTTTTATAGCCAAAAAACGGCCGTTTTTTTCGTTAAAATCGAACCATTAACTTTGACTGTCCGCCATTTTGTGGAAAATGAATATTTTTTCAAATCCTTCGACTAAATACTAGTTTGTACTTATATTTGACTAAATCCATCCGCATTTTTTTTCAGATGATCCACTTCGCCGCAATGTTGGTCACCGCAAACCGTGTATATAAAAACATTATTTCATTAACGGCTATTTGCCACTGAACAATGTAATATTTTTCAATAAAAAAATTACTGAAAGTTCTTCAAGATGTGTTCTTTAAGATGGTATATTGATCGATTAAAAAAGTTTTGTAGTTTTCTTTAAAAAAAAATCATGAAAAAGGCCTTTTTTTGCGCTACAAGTGGGGGTAACGCCTTAACATACTGAATCTAAAAAAGTTTGATTTTTTTGTTTCGGATGATCCATCTCCGAGATTTCATCAACAGCGCAGACCTATAATTTTTTAGGACATTTTTTTAACTACCTTCTTCGTCTATAAATAGTGACTTAAATAAATCTTTTTTTTTATGTATTTCAAAAGTGCATTTATTAAGTGTAACAACTTTTATATCAAACTCTATAATATAACCTATCAAAAAAGTTAATTAAAATAGCCATTTTTTAGCGTTTAAAGTGAGAAGACCCCTTAAAAACACGAATTCCAACGTTCTCGTATCGTCCGCCTGAAAACAGGCGGAAAAGGCTTGCATCCAGCGACGAGAGGGGTGGAGGAACGTCCCGTGTCGGATCCCTTTGATCGACCCATACCTCACTGCCTGTCTTCGCGCACATATACGCGAATCGGTGCGAATATTGTTCGATAAATTTTCTCCAACTCTACGTCGGATATAACGCTAGACCTTCAAGCTCCGCTAATCGGCAACCCTCGCTCGACCCCTGAAACAATTTATTGCCGAGTCCGTGATCTCGTTGTTTATTTTCAGCGATTATGTCGTGTTGTTATTATCACGCATCCACAAACATACCAGTATATTGGAAGATGGTCTAGAAAACGAAAAACAAAAGATAAAATGGCGGGGCTCTTTTACGTCGAATAAATATAGTTGAAAAAGAAGCTTACTTTCGTTGTGGCTATGTACATTAGGTTTCTCTCTCTCTCTCTCTACGTTTTTTTTTCGCGATCTCGGTCGGTTTTCGGTCGAATTTTTTTTTGTCGCCATGAGGGTTCACCTTCCAATCAATATAGCTTTTGAATCGATAATAACGATCAATAATAATAAATAATAACTATATATATATATAATATATAATAAATAATAATAATAATAACTATAATGGTAACAGTTTTGATCATATATTAGGTTGGCACATAAGTAATGAGCTCTTAAAGTTCCAGACGAATCGCTCATTACTTATGTGCCAACCTTACACACACACACACACACGCACACATACAGGGTGTCCCTCTTATCTCTGCCACCCGAAATCACTCGGTAATTATCGACGTCACAAAAAAATGTTCCAGACAAAAGTTGTACGGTGTGAAGGGGTCCATCAAATGAGACCATTTTTTTTTATTTCGGTGTAGGCGCTGACGCACAGTGAAGGTCACCTTCACTTTTTAAAATTGAATGGTACATTTTTTTCAACCATCTTTTGGAGCACCTCAAGCCGCATGAAACATTAGGGGGTCAAAGTCCTTCAAGGTCATTCAAGGTCAATATCGTTGATACAAATCTAAATATCTCGGATCGCTACCAAATATTTAGTAGTGACCCGAGATATTTAGATTTGTGTTTATTTTGATAGATGACCTTGAATGACCTTAAACGACTTTGACCCCTAATGTTTTTTATGCGGCTTGAGGTGCTCCACAAGAGGGTTGAAAAAAAATGTACCATTCTGTTTAAAAAAAGTGGAGGTGACCTTCACTGAGCGTCAGCGCCTCCACCGAAATAAAAAAAATGGTCGCATATGATGGCCCCCTTTGCAGCGTACAACTTTTGTCTGGGACATTTTTTTTTTGACGTCGATAATTACCGAGTTATTTCGCGTGGCAGAGATAAGGGGGACACCCTGTATATACAAGGTGTCCTGTTATGAACGGATAATCCTGCAAGTGTCGATAGGTCAGATCATGTCCCATTATATCATGGGTTTTCGAAGTGACCCCCCCCCCCAACCCCCAAGGGGGGCGTTAATGTCGATAAAGATGTGACACCCTCCGTCACATCTTTATGGGCGATCATCACCTTTTTTGCAAAAAAAGGGGGCGTTATACAAAAAAGTTTGGGAACTCCTGTACTATATGCTGGAGATTCAGTTTAGTAAAAGCCCCACGGTTTTCGATATTTTAGGCTTCATGTTAATTTTTTTTAAAATCATCTCCTTTTGTTTTTCCGCATGCCATTTCTGCAAATGATATGAATCGACAATAACTAAGCAACTTTTGAAAGTGATTGGCACGATATGCGTAGTACATTTTTTTTACACCGCAGGCTATCAAAGTCAGATGTACAAATTGGTTTGTATGAAAATTCTGCATAAAATCTTTTTTCATAAAGTTTTCTTAACATTTAGGGTTAAAAAGAAGACTCTTCTAGAGAAAACAAATGACTAAGAGTATTAAAAAAAAACGGGTCAAAAAGCTATCATTTGTAGACATGGCTTGCGAAAAACCAAAAGCAGATGGTTTTTATCTCGAAAACCGTGGGACTTTTACTAAATTGAAATTGCAGCATATAGGAGGACATGATCTGACCTATCGACAGTTGTAGGATTATCCATTCCTAACAAAATTCTCTCTCTCTCTCTCTCTCTCTCTCTCTCTCTCTCTCTCTCTCTCTCTCTCTCTCTCTCTTTCTCTCTCTCTCTCCCCCCCCCCTCTCTCTCTGTGCGTGTGTGTGTGTACATATATATATAGTTTGAAAATTTTCCGTTGAGGTAATATCGCTTCGAATTCGATTGAGGAATCGAAGCTTTTTCTACTTTCGTGCGAGGAAATACTTCGGTATAATAATAATAGTAAGAGAATTTTCTCAACAGAGTGCACGCGAAAGCAAATTCTTTATTTCACTAGCCGAGGAAGCGTCACGAATGCATCACACGACGTGCGAGCACGACCGGCACAGCTGAGTTGATTTTCGTATCAAGATTTTTTTTTCAATTATACGGTCTCCGACTCCTTAAGGTATTCCTTCCGCGGAGGGCCGTATTTTGTGGGGGCATAAGGAGGGCCCTTCTCAATCATTGGTAAATTACAGTGGCCCTTAATAAATATAAGCCACAATCAATTATTACACCCAACGATAAAATGGAATAAAAAATTTCGCGAAAATTCAGTAGATTCAGACAGAAAGATATGCAAGGTGGAAGGGGGAGGAGAAAGAGATGGAGGGGAGGATTAAACTAAGAAAAAGAAAGTAATGGTAGATATTGACAAGAGAAAGAGTATGCAGAGTGGAAAATAAGTCAAGGTAGTTGTACGCGAAAAAGTAGCATTTTGTAAAAAACTTGTTAAAAAAGTTGTGCAAATAAAACTCGATTTGATTGAATGATAGTAGATTCAGACATTTCCTACATTTTCTCTGAAAAGTCCCGGCTACGAAAATTCTTCTGCTAGTCACAATCTTTTAAGGTTTATCATTGATATTTTCTTTAAACATCCGGTGACACCCGGTCTTTATAGTCGTTACGAAATCTTTATGGTGTTGAAGTTCGCATCGTTGGAACGCAACAAAAGGTCCATTTACATTTTGATTTCCGTATTTTTATTATTATAGGCGTTTTTTGAAAATAAATTTATCATGTAGATCGCTAAATAAATATCAAAAAAATGGCTGAAGGACTTTTGTAGGCTGAATGTGCCAAAAGAAATTAAATTCGTTGCAGTCCACCGATGCAAATGTCAGCATCGTGAAATCTTTTTTTTGTTTTGTAGTAGTTTGTAGAAGTTTTGTAGTGTATAAATCATTAGATCGAAATGTCGCCAGCGTGTCATCTCCATAAAGCGCCGTATAAGTGAGACGATTTTTAGAGTCGTAACTTTTCCTTAAAACTTCAGCAACTTGGCTTGAAATTTCACCAGTATACTGGGCTGTACTTTTACTTGTTGCTAGACGAAAATCAGTTAATCGTTAAATATTCGAGTTCGTGACAGGAATACTTTAAATTTGTCATTGTAAAAATCGACATCTGCAGAGAGGATCGAGGGAAAGTCCCGCAGTTGTTCATCAATGCTAAAAAAATGACAACACGACCAGTGAACAGGTCGCGCTGTTTCGCACACTCGCGTTTCTTTCGCTCGGCTCCTTTCCCATTTTTTCTTGTTCTTGCGCCTACCGCGTGTCGTGTTCATTGACTTGATTTTTTTTTCCCCACAGTGGAAAAATCCGTCCCCATGAGGATCAGCGGTTGGATTATTTTTTTCGTCTTTTTTTCCCTCGTTATTATTTTGATTCGGACGGACACTTCGCGAGTGACGATTGTTGTCCGCTGTTGTATACTTTGGAGCATGTGTGTACGCGCAATGTGCCCGCGGAGCTTTCACTTGTGCTTTGCTGTCGACGTTGAAAATCAGAGGCAAGCACGGAGAAAGAGAGAAAGAGTGAGGGAGAGAGAGAGAGGGAGGGAGGGAGAGAGAGAGAGAGAGAGAGAGAGAGAGAGAGAGAGAGAGAGAGAGAGAGAGAGACAGAGAGAGAGAACGGTTCGCCTTCGTCCGGGTTTTGCTACCTCGGCCAAAGCATCGATCCGCACCGCCCTTAGCGACTTTTCCGTCCCGCGCACTCTACACTACTCCTATAAAGTCTCGCATATATATACATACAAACACACCCACACACAGCCACCCTTCGCTCTCTCTCTCTCTCCCTCTCTCTCTCTCTCTCTCTCTCTCTCTCTCTCTCTCTCGCGCGCACACACACACACACACGCACAAAGGAACATACATTTTGAACCCGTTATGTATGTATGTAACATTGGTTTTCATATGCACACATTGGTTTCCGACAGTTTTGAGAATCGGTTCCGTAAATGTTTCAAAATGAATCGTCAATTTTGGGGACAGGAACGATCCTTGAAATGACGTTTATATAATTATATAATTAGGCTTCCGTTTATCTAAAGGTGATTTTGAGGACCGTTGAGTTTATATGAGGTCGAGTATGGGGACTATTGGCTACTATGAGGACGGTCCTCGAATTCCAATGTCTTCAAAATCAACTTTATATATATATATATATATATATATATATATATATATATATATAGAGGGAGGGCGAGAGAGAGAGAGAGAGAGAGAGAGAGAGAGAGAGAGAGAGAGAGAGAGAGAGAGAGAGAGAGAGAGAGAGAGAGAGAGAGCCAGTGGACGTCGTAACTGTGTATAGTCGCGCTCTACGCTTATACACCTATGCCCGTTTGTTCGACGTCACCGTTGTCGACGTCGACGTCCTCGTCGGTCGGTCGCTCCCGACAGTAAACATCGCGATCTTGCGACTTCCATTTTCCCCTTCCGTATATCACTCTAATCTCGAATGATTGCTAAATTATTCACGTTCGTCCTGCGAAAAAGTCCACACTCGTGAAGAATTTGGAGAGACGGTAAGACGGAAGGAAGAATGGATTTCGTGCCATTTCTCGTTGGCTTTTGTCGAAGGAAATAAGGAAGAACGAGAGACCAAAAGATTCTTTGGTAATGGGCAAACGGATAAATTTTTGTTTATTTAGCAGAAAGGTTTACGAGTAGTCAAAGTTAATTTTAATTTAGGAGAGTAAAGAAAGAATTAGTTATTTATGATTAATAAAATTGTCAAAATAAAAATGAATGATTGTTAATTGTGCATTTTTATTTACGAGAAGTAAAAGTCTGAACGTTTAGGGTTCTTTTTTCGTTTACTTTCCATAATTTTGATGAGAAAAAAAATTGCTATTCACGAGAAGTGAACGTTAAGTTTAAGTTACGTTAAAGTAAAGAATGAGTTAATTAGTTATCAATTAATTAGGCCCCAAAATTGAAATTGAGGATAATAAATTATTCATTTTTACTTACGAGAAGTAAACGTCTTTGGACGTTTAGTTTTTTTTCGTTTACATTTCATAATTTGGATGAGAAAAAAAAAATTACTATCCACGAGTAGTGAAAGTATCGTTTAAATTACGTTAAAGGAAAGAAAAAGTTAATTAGTCATGAATTGATTAGTTTCCAAAATTAAATTGAATGATTAGCTTTATTTACGAGAAGTAAATATAGTCTTTCAACGTTTAGGGTTTTTTTATTGTTTAGTTTTCATAATTTATATGAGAACAAAAATGACCATCCACGAGAAGTAAAAGTTAATTTTAAATTACGTTAAAGTAAAGAAAGAACTGATAATTCTTCAGATCAGTGACTTTTCCGAAAAATGAGCCTAAAATTTTTTGTTGCTATTTTCTCATTTATAACCCGATAAATGAGAAAATATCAAACAAAAATGTTAGGCTCATTTTTCGGAAAAATCACTTACGTAAAGAATTATCAAAGGATTAATTAATTCCCAAAATAAAAATGAAAGATATAACTTATGATTAATTTTTATTTACGAGAAGCAAAAGTCTTTGAACGTTGAGGGTTTTTTTCCGTTCGTTTTTTCATAATTTGTAGGAGAAAAAACACGGCTCGATGGTCCGTTCGGTTCTCCGATAATTCACGCGAAGTGTACGATTACGCTGTGGCCAAAAGTTGTAACGTTGATTGATGCGTGCGTACGCGCTCGACGAACAACGCGACGCGTGAATATATTGCGCGATCGGGACTGAAATTCAGGCGCGCCTCGATCGCATCGTTCGTCGCGATATTTTTACGCCTCTAGAAGTGTCGCGCGATTTTGGAGGAAATTTTTCTATTTTTCAACTCATACCGGGTTCTTTTTTTGTTATTTTCTCCCCTTGTTTTCACACTAGCTACAAACGTGCCGGTATAAATAAAGCCGCGTGGCTTTCATCACACACGCTTGCGCAATGTATAATTCATGGATCCGTATCCATATATCAAGGCGGTCGAAACTAAAGAGTGTTTTAGTTCTTGTGGTTTTTTTCTCGTAGAATTCGAGGCGAAGCTTTTTCTACTTTCGTGCTAAAAAATCCCCCCCCCCCCGCCCCTTCTCCACACTAGCACGTAGTCGACCTTAAAATTTGGAAAAATGGTTGGAGTTCGGGGATTTTTTAAGTCTGCTAGTCTTTCAGTCAAATTTGATTTAGGGGCGGAGATACTTTTAGGAGAGGAAAAAATGGCTGATTCAAAAAAAAGATTTCTTCACCATTTTTGAGACTTAGGATATGTTTTATTACTACTTTTGGCGGTTACATGGTATTTTTTTTTATTAAGGGGTCTCTTCTCACTATAGACGCTGAAAAAGGCTATTTTCATGCATTTTTTTGATAGGTTTACATTATAGATATTGGTATAAAAGTTGTTACACTTAATAAATACACTTTCGAAATACATTTTAAAAAAATTATGTATTTATGTAACCCAAACAAACTTTAAACGCGTTTTTCCTGAAACAACGTTTTTCGACGGCTTGTTGATAAAATCTTCGAAAATACTGAACGGATCCTTATGAAATTTTAACCACATATTCTTTACAACTATAGCTATAGCGCATATCAAGGATTAAAAAAAATTGATATTTACTTTTTTGCCAAAAACGGTGAAAAAAAAACGTTTTTTTGTTGTTTTTGCGAAAGATGCCAGCCAATTTGTTATTTTTGCATATACAAAAAATCGTATGGATTGCGCTATAGCTATTAACTAAGGGTGTGCGGGTACCCGATTCACTCGGGTACCCGATGTTCGGTTCGGGTCGGGTACTCGACGGGTTACGTTTTTGCATTACCCGCCACTATCGGGTACCCGAATGTGGTAATCGGGTACTCTCAAATTTTTGGTACACGTAAACGTCGAGTACTCTTAAACTTCGAATATTCGTGAACGACTGAAATAATAGGAGAAAACGAAAACTCGAAGAAGGCGATAAAACGAATAAATGATAGTACTGTAAAAAATCTTTTTTCGCCTCACTTTTCTATCCTGTGTGTGTGTGTGTGTGTACGTACGTGCGAGTGTGTGTGTCTGTTAGGATGGAGTGAAAAACGGTAACTTTTGGCGGGTCGTATCGTAATAGCGCGGGAAAGTTGCGTTTTGGCATCACTAAAAAGTTTCCGAAAGGAAAAAATGTACAATAAATATCTTCTGTTCCGGCGAACGCCTTAAAGTTTTGATTTTTTAAACGTGGGTTTTAAATGGAGAAAAAACCCAAAAAGACCAAGATTCAATGCCTCGCGTTTATTCGAAGCGAGAAGAATGTAGCTTCCATTTGACATTTAAAAATTGAAAATATCTTAATTAGTTTCAGAGATATAAGCGTTTGAAGAACACGCTTTACTTGGAAAAAAAATTAAAAAATGACAAAAAATTAAATTAAGAAGAATGAATCGCCGAAATTACCACTTAGCACTAGAAAGAATTAATGAAAATTCGACGAAGAATCTTGCTTTTATTCAGTTTTTTGACATTCAAATATCTCGATATTTCCTGAAATGCGAGTGTTTTAAAAGAAGTTTGCCGGAAAAAATTGTGAATATATATATATATAAAACAAAAATACTAAAATTATTAAATAAATTATTTGTATTCCTTATGAAGTCCAACCTATCGGCGAAGGGTAGAGAACATAAAGCTGGAGTCTATTTCGTTCGTTTTGGTACGTTTCCGTGGCGCTATTTATACTATGAAACAAAATTTTGTTCCGGCAACACGACTTATCGAGTACCCGATGTGAGAAGAGTACCCGAAAAAATTCGGGTACCCGAAAAACTCGGGTACCCGATCGGGTCATAGTCTAATTACCCGACCCGACCCGACCCGACTAATTCTGCTACCCGCACACCCCTGCTATTAACATACTGAATCTAAAACCGTTTAATTTTTTTTTTTTTCGGATCATCCATCTCCCAGATTTCATTAACAGGGCAGACCTACAATTTTTTTAACTACTATTTTCATCTGAATAACCACTATTTTCGTTAAAAATAATTTTTTTAATGCATTTCGAAAGTGTAGTTATTAAATTTACCAACTTTTATATCAATATCTATCATATAAACCATCAAAAAAGAATTCATGAAAATAGCCTTTTTGTAGCGTCTCAAGTGAGAAGACCCCTTAACACTCATACGCAGAATATGAACCAAGAAAAAGTGAGAAATGTTGAAAATCGATGAAATGGTACGCTTTGAAACAAAAAAATTAATTTTCCGAAAAAATACGTTTTTTTTTTTCATTTTCAAAAATATTTAGAATCATGTTTTAGACAATAGGGTTAGAAAGATGTACACGAAATTTCATCAGACTCGGTCGATTAGTTTTTTAGCTATAGTTTTTTAGCAAGGTCAGTATCGATTGTATACATCCAAATTGGTGACCTTGAATGACCTTGAACGACTTTGACCCCCTAATGTTTTTAATGCGGCTTGAGGTGCTCCACAAGATGGTTGAAACAAAAATGTACCATACCATTTAAAAAAGTGGAGGTGACCTTCACTGTGCGTCAGCGCCTACACCGAAAAAAAAATTGGTCGCATTTGATGGCCCCCTTCACACCGTACAATTTTTGTCTGGAACATTTTTTTGTGACGTCGATAATTACCGAGTTATTTCGATTGGCAGAGATAAGAGGGACACCCTGCATATATATTAATACGCGGACTACATAATATACATATTACAAATTAATACACACACTACATATACTAGTAGTCCACAATATACTACATGTCCACAGTAACCTTGAAGTTTGCATGGTTGGAATGCAACAATTTTTTTTCTAACTTCTTTCATTTCATCATTGTCTAAAGCCTCTTTTTTGCATATTAAATGTCTAATAAAAATTCGTAAAAACTTTCGAGTGATTTTCACAGGCTAAACGGGTGAAAAAATGTGCACAATTAGAAATCATTGAGGGGTTAGGCCACTCTAGAGGCCGAAAAAATAGGCTTTTTGGCGTTTTTTTTTTCCAGAAAAACTACAAAATAAATCGGGATTACAAAAAGGGTGTTTTTCATACATATCAGTGACTGTATAAAATAATTTTTTTGAAGCGATTGATTTCAAAATGGCGGCTGTGCAGCGTTTATCTCAAAACTGCATTTTTAAAGTTGGCCGGAAACATAACTCACATGGAACATCCCTCAGGTGACACCCTTCGATTTTGTTGAAATTTGGATATGTTATAAAACACCGAAAAGTAAGCGATACGTATTTTTTTATCGGTGGAAAAACGGTTTTGAAGAGTGAAACCACCCCTCGAAAAAAGGTATCTCTAGGGGTAATATAGCAGTTTCACACGCAAGGAGTCCACCGATTTTAATGAAACAAAAACGAAAATTCTTCTAATCCGAAGCAATGAAAAATCCACTAGTGACATTGCAAAAAAAATTAAGGGGTGAACTACCCCTATATTTGCTTTTTCGAGGGGTGGTTTCACCCTGTAGACCCGTTTTTCCGCCGATAAAAAAAATACGTATCGCTTACTTTTCGGTGCTTTATAACATATCCAAATTTCAACAAAATCGAAGGGTGTCACCTGAGGGATGTTCCTTGTCAGACAATTTCCAACCGATTCACTTGAAATGTTGAATATATCTTGAAAAATACATTGTCTATGGAAGTACCTAGGATTTTTTTTTATTGTTCATAGTTGATTTGTCATTAACAATTATCTGACGAAATGTTTCACTTTCCAAAAATTTGCCTAAAAAATCGTCAGATAATTGTTAATAACAAATGAACTATGCAATATAAAAAAAAATCTCACGTACTTCCATAGACAATGTATTTTTCAAGATATATTCAACATTTTAAGGCGTTACCCCCACTTGCAGCGCAAAAAAAGAGGGCTTTTTCATGAATTTTTTTAAAGAAAACTACAAAACTTTTTGAATCGATCAATATACCATCTTAAAGAACACATCTTGAAGAACTTTCAGTAATTTTTTTATTGAAAAATATTACATTGTTTAGTGGCAAATGGCCGTCAATGAAATAATGTTTTTATATACACGGTTTGCGGTAACCAACATTGCGGCGAACTGGATCATCTGAAAAAAAAAATGCGGATGGATTTAGTCAAATATAAGTATAAACTAGTCTTTAATCGAAGGATTTTAAAAAATATTCATTTTTCACAAAATGGCGGACAGTCAAAGTTAATGGTTCGATTTTAACGAAAAAAAACGGCCGTTTTTTGGCTATAAAACGGCCATTTTTTTTTCGAAAAAAAAAAAAAAAATCGAACGATTGAAGGCTACATTTTTATGTATTAAATAAGCCTGCAAAATTTCAAGAAGATCGGTTCATTAGTGTTCGAGTAATCTTGGTCACCGACTTCAGAAATGCCATTTTGAGAAAAACGCGTTTAAAGTTTCAATTTCAGTTTACACGAAGAAAATATTTTTTTTTGTAAACCTACATAGAGTCATCTATTCCGGGCATCAAAAAAAAACTGCACTTCAAATTGCACTTCAAAAAAATGCAATAAAAAAAATCGATTTTTTCAAAATCGCAAGTGGGGGTAACCCCTTAAGTGAATCGGTTGAAAACTGTCTGAGTTACGTTTCCGGCCAACTTAAAAAATGCAGTTTTGAGATAAACGCTGCACAGCCGCCATTTTAATTAAATTAATCGCTTCAAAAAAATTATTGTATACAGTCACTTATATGTATGATAAACACCCTTTTTTGTAATCTCGATTTATTTTGCAGTTTTTGTGAAAAAAATTCCCAAAAAGCCTATTTCTTTTGCCTCTAGAGTGGCCTAAGGCTTTGATTTTCGTTGGAAAAAGTGTTTACATATACACAGATATGAGTCCTCTTCATCGACGATATGCACACACACACACACACACACACACACACTTTGGTCAATAAACTCCAACGGACGGATTCTCATATGCGCGCAATTTTCAACTATTGAGGAAGCCGCGTCATAATACGCGAAACCGTATTCGTGCCCATTTGCTCTCTCGTGCTACATCGTTAGTGAGCTCTCGCAGCAAACAACCATGGGGATCAGGAGCCTCTTCACCTCTGTATAAATGTATAAATCTACTTATCTATTTATTGCTCTCCCTCTCTCTCTCTCTCCCTCTCTTTCTCTCCTCTCTCTTTCTCTAGATAGAAACCGAATAGCTCAGCGCAAATAGCTCTTTACATATATCGGCACCGATCGATAGCAGACGATTCGGCGTATCCTGTCCGGCTTATCACACACAGCAGTGTGGGTTACAGCCTGCTGTTTCCTAATCGCCAATGTGTATAAATATACATAGTGCAATGTCTCCTGACCGAAATTCTCATTCGACACGTCCTGAATCCATGGATTTGGAACATGCATGAGCAAAGAAACGCATTATGTACAACGTTTCTTGAACTCGGAAATTTATCGTACGAGACGATGATGCAACATGTTGAAATTTATGTCTGGGCACGGGGCAATCGTTACGGGCGCAATCGCAGTCCGATAATCAAGCAACGTTATTATCGACCGTGTTGCGAAGCGAGATTAAAGAAGAAGAAAAAACGGTCTCGACTTTTCACTACTCGATTGAGGAACATGTATTTTAGCCGAGCGAAACTTTCCACTGTGCTCCTCGCGGTTTTTGAAGTATTTTGTGCCATTTTCGCAAAATTCGCGATTATAATAATAAAATAATAACGCGATTCGTTATTATTGTTTGAACGAAAAATAACAAAATAGTAACGCTATTCGTTATTTTTCTTTGAACGAAAAATAACAAAATAATAACGCTATTCGTTATTATTGTTTGAACGAAAAATAACAAAATAATAACGCGATTCGTCATTATTGTTCGAACGAAAAATAACAAAATAATAACGCGATTCGTCGTTAATGTTGGAACGAAAATTAACAAAATAATAACGCTATTCGTTATTATTGTTTGAACGAAAAATAACAAAATAATAACGCGATTCGTTACTATTGTTTAAACGAAATATAACAAAATAATAACGCGATTCGTTATTATTGTTTGAACGAACAATAACAAAACAATAACGCGATTCATTATTATTGTTTGAACGAAAAATAACAAAATAATAACGCGATTCGTTATTATTGTTTGAACGAAAAATAACAAAATAATAACGCGATTCGTTATTATTGTTTGAATGAAAAATAACAAAATAATAACGCGATTCGTTATTATTGTTTGAACGGAAAATAACAAAATAATAACGCGATTCGTTATTATTGTTTGAACGAAAAATAACAAAATAATAACGCAATCCGTTATTATTGTTTGAACGAAAAATAACAAAATAATAACGAAAAATAACAAAAAATAACAAAATAATAATAACGAAAAATAACAAAATAATAACGCGATTCTTTATTATTGTTCGAACGAAAAATAACAAAATAATAACGCGATTCGTTATTATTGTTTGCTGCTGTTGCTGGCTGACTAACGTATAGACAACGGGCAACCTAAACCGCTGAAGATGGGAACATGAAATTTTGAAGATAGGTTTAAAGGTGCACTGAGAAAGGATTTTTCGAAAATCTATTCATAAGGGGTATTTTAAAATCTTCACTTTTGATGAAAATTGTAAAACACGTGAGTACTTGGTTCGTTTTATTTATAGTTTTTTTCTAAAACAAGAAACTTCTCAATTTTAAATATAAAAGTTATGAAAAAAGTTTCTCAATCACTTTTTCCTACTGGAAATAAATAATAAAAGGTGACTGTAAAAATTGGCGACATTTTACTGATACTTTTAGTTGACATAATTAATTTCAGGGAAATAGCAACTTTGCTCAAAAAAATTAATTTGACAAGCCGTTAACTATTGATTTTTTAAACTATTTAATGACATAATATTATGAAGAATAAAATGATCTACTAAAGAGGTCCTATGACATTTTGTGATAAGTCTGATAGTTTCGCCGGCAAAGTAAAAAATCTTGAAATTTATTATAAATTCAACTTTGTCCTTGAATAATTTTTAAAGAAGTACATTTATTCCAAAACGACAAGAGACTTTTTCTGTAGAGCGTTCAATTCCCTACAATACCGTGTATTGGGTGTTGTCGAATGTTCGCCTGTCGGCGAGTTAAAAAAATTCAAAGGTAGCAAGCAAAGTTATCTTCGTGTTATTAGCATGGAAAATAGAAAATCGCGATGAGGAACTTCTAAATATCAATATTAAGGGATAATATTTTAACAGGCGTAGATTTTTTAAATCACCCTTAAATAAATAAATAAATAAATATATATATATATATATATATATATATATATATATATATATATATATATATATATATATACAGTGTCGTCTTATGGATGGGTAATCCTGCAAATGTCTATAGGTCACATCATGTCCTATTATCGCTGGAATTTCAGTTTAGTAAAAGTCCCACGGTTTTCGAGATAAAAATAATCTGCTTTTGGTTTTTCTCATGCCATTTCTACAAATAATACCTTTTTTGACCCAGTTTAAAAAAATATTCTTGGATATTTGTTTTATCTAGAAAAGTCTTCTTTTTAACCTTAAATGTTAAGGAAACTTAATAAAAAAAGATCTTATGCAGAATTTTCATACAAACCAATTCGAACATCTGCCTTTGATAGCCTGCGGTGTAAAAAAAAATGTAGTACGCATATCGTGCCAATTACTTTAAAAAGTTGCTTAGTTATTGTCGATTCATATCATCTGTACAAATGGCATGCGAAAAACCAAAAGCAGATGATTTTTTTTTTAAAGATAAAGCCCAAAATCTCGAAAACTGTGGGACTTTTACTAAACTGAAATTTCAGCATATCGTAGGACATGATCTGACCTATCGACAGTTGCAGGATTATTGATTCATAACAGGACACCCTTGTGTGTGTGTGTGTATATACGCGCGCGCGCGTATATATATGTGTTTGTACACACACACACACGCACACGCACACGCACACGCGCGCGCGCACACACACACACACGCGCGCGCGCGCACACACACACACACATGCACGCATATATATATATATTCTTTCACCGATGTAGTGTTAAAAAACCACAAGATCGGAAAAACATTTCCCACTGAACATTTCGACGAAGGCCGTACTTCCCATTTGCTTTGGTTATTAAATCTGGCATGTGTGCGTGAACGTTTTTTTATTTCTCTCTTCCCGAGACATCGTGTCACGCGAACGAGATTACATCACATCGTGTACCTGAAGAATGGAAAATACTTCGAGAAATGTATTATAGCCGCGCGCACTTATCCTCGCCTATTGCCTATCGCCGGAGAGGCTCTACCTGTCATTGCTGTGCTTTGCGCACATGTCGATCCAACGGTCGCGAACCGAGGCTCCGTTATTTCTCGAACCGAACTTCCCGGCATTACATTGCTTTCGAACGAATCCGCAACGATTCGTGTTCGACGCGAGGCCGGTCCAAAGTCACTTCGGTCGAGAGTGCGGAATAAATAGGAACGAGGCGAGCGCGAAGTGGGGGGGGCGAGGAGACAGTAACGCACGAAGTCTTATCTCAGTCCAATCTTTGCAGTTCCGTGATCGCAAGAAAGTAGGCACGAACTTGCGACGAAATAAAAAAACAAGAAATAATAAAAATGAAAAAAAAAAAACAATGAAAGTATTGTTGAAGTCGTTCGCAAGTCACGGAGAGAGAAAGAGCGAGAGAGCGAGAGAGAGAGAGAGAGAGAGAGAGAGAGAGAGAGAGAGAGAGAGAGAGAGAGAGAGAGAGAGAGAGAGAGAGAGAGAGAGAGAGAGAGAGAGAGAGAGAGAGAGAAAGAGAGAGAGAGAGGGACACTTGTCCGTACAAACGTTAATCAATAAATGACGTATAGAGTGCCTCGATCGACCTTTCATCGTCCCCCCCTGATCCCTTCGAGCTTTCCAGCGTACTGTAACACCGCCTATGCTTAATGTATAAAGTTTATATATACGTATTACGTTCGATCGCGGAGACTCCGCGACCGTAGAATGGGGAAACAGGAAATGAAATTTACAACTCGGAGGGGTAATATCCCCTTAATGTGTCGGCTTTATTTAGTGATACAATATATGATTTGATATGTATGTATTCTGCTCTGCCTATTCTTATCTGCATGCCATATATATATATGTGTGTGTGTGTTTGTGTGTGTGGAGCGGAAAAACGGGAAAGGATATTTTGGATCCGTTATATCTATATAACCTTGGTTACCAGGCACATACGGCTCTTTTGATCACGTTGACATTTTTTTTAACGTATCGTTTTGGGGAAAGGACACTCTCCAGACTGACATTTGAAGACATTTGGGTTTACACATCCGTCAAAATTACATATATATACAATATATGGAATAGCATTACAGTAAATAGCATATATATATATGGAGCATAAATAATATAAAATTACCTTGCTCCACATATGTATATATATATATATATATGGAGCAAGGTAATTTTGACGGATGTGTAAACCCAAATGTCTTCAAATGTCAGTCTAGGGAGTGTCCTTTCCCCTAAACGATACGTTAAAAAATGTCAACGTGATCAAAACAACCGCATGTGCCTGGTGACCAAGGTTATATAGACATAACGGGTCCAAAATATCCTTTCCCGTTTTTTCCGCTCTTTATATATACACACACACACACACACACACACACACACACACACACACACACACACACACACACACACACACACACACACACACACACACACACACACACACACACACACACACACACACACACACACACACATATATATATATATATAGCATCCTCATACAGATAAGAATAGGCAGAGCAGGGGATGCCATATGTATACGTACTACCGGTCAAAAGTTCTCGAACCCTTCAGATACCTCATTGCAAAACTTTCGATCATTGGATAATTGCAAAATAATGTTAGAATAATATAATTAATTTAATTTAATATTTTACGAAGATACTACATAGCTCTGTATGATGAATATTATTATATTGTTCTAATATAATTTTGCAATTATCTGAAATGTCTGAAAACTTTTTTCCGTTAGTGTGTGTGTGTATATATATAAATATAAATATAAATATAAATATAAATATCTATATATATGTACAGGGCTACTGGTTATTAGTCACGATCCCGTGAAAGAACTGGAGGACATGTTTTTCACTATCAAATAACGCAGTAATGCTTTATGGAAAGATGAACCATTTTCGAGATATTATTTTTTTGAGTGCTCGGTAGACAACTTTGAAAATAATTTTTTTTTAAAACTGTCGTATGGAATCAAACTTTTTTAAAAATTATTTGTTGTTTAAAGTCACAGTAAGGCAGAATTATCAACAATAAAGTACGAACAATCTGCAGACAGTTTTGAATTAGGGGTCCAAAACTCTGCAAGTCTAATAATAATTATTGTTTTATTGTTGATAATTTTTTGGTACGGTGTCCTCAATCTCCAAATGATAAAAAAAATTAGGTTCCATACGACTGTTTTTTTAAATTAATTTGAAAAGACGCCTACCCCTAACTTTAAAAAAATAATAATGTCTCGAAAATGGTTTACTTTTGCATAAAGCATTGCTGGATTATTAGATAGTGCAAAACATGTCCTACAATCCTGTCACGGGATTTAACGTCAACAATGGCTTCAAAAACGTCACGTGATTAATGCACGACCCCTATTAACAAAGTTGTGTACTAAATTTCTTTAAAAATAATATTAATGATTAACGAAGTTATTAACAATATCGTAAAGGACCTATGAGCGTGAGGTGCTCTACGGTGCACTTGATTTTGGCCACTCGGTAGTCAGTAGCCCCGTAGATGTTACAGTTGAAACCCTTTTTCAGTTCAAACTCGTTTCACTTACGATTAGTAAAAACTAGTTCTGACTGAACGCCCTCGTTACAAGTAGTTTTTTTTTCTAGCGAACGCTAGAATTTGTGTTTAGAAACCCAAACAAACCTAAACTTCGACCTCATCCTGGAAACAATTTTAGCTGATTCATATCGTTAGAACTAGTTTTTCCTACTTAAGACGAGTTTTAACTGACATTCAAATGTATTTATCAGCCAATTTTAGTTTTTTACTGGGAAAATTACTCGTAATGAAGGCGTTCGGTAAGTTCAGTAAGTTTTCACTAGGGGAAATGTGTTTAAACTGAAAACGGGATTCCATCTTGTGGAGCACCTCAAGGCGCATAAAAAACATCAGGGGCTCAAAGTCGTTCAAGGTCATTCATGGTCACCTATTAAAATGAACTACGAAACTAAATATCTCGGATCACAACCAAATATTTGGTAGTGATCCGAGATATTTCGATTTGTATCATCGATACCGACCTTGAATGACCTTGAACGACTTTGACCCCGTAATGTTTTTTATGCGGTTTGAGGTGCTCCAAAGATGGTTGGAGAAAAAATGTACCATTCCATTTGAAAAAGTAGAGGTGACCTTGACGTAGCTTCAGCGCCTCCACCGATAAAAAAATAGGGTGGTCCATTATGACGGCCTTCTCGAACACTGAAACTTTTGTCTGAAACATTTTTTGATATGATCAATAGTTTGAGCGCTATTGCTCTGTAACACTTTATGTGCCTCACCCTGTATAGGTATGTAGTCGGTTAAGTACTGTAACTTTGAGGAGTAAAGGTTGTTGCCACTTCAAGTGCAAGTTGCACTTGAAGTTGTCCCTAGATATTTCATTCCGAGCGTTCATCGTCACTATACAAAAGTTGTTCGCATTTATCTCCCTCTCTCTCGCTCTCACTCTCTCTCTCTCTCATTGTCACTCTCATTCCTTACTCTGAGTACGGAATGATGCGGGTTGAACGATCTGTGCTCGTGCACGAAACGCGTTACACGCACCATAACGCAATTTATTTAATTTGAGGAGAATCCGTTTGACCCGTAGAGGCTCATAATACGAGACAATGGGGAAAATTTAAATTGGCTCGAATAAAGCACACTTTAAGGGGTTAGGCTACTGTGACGAGCCGCAAGGTTATTGAAAAAATATATATTTTGAAGGAATAAGCAAGATAATTGGAAAATCGTTTGGACATTTGTTTTTATGTACATTAGGGGCCGTCCATTAATCACGTGCCGCTCAAATGGGGGGGGGGGGGGGGGGTTGTGACATATCACGTCTTTTTTTGTACCTGCGCCCGATCTCTCCCCGGGACGCCCCAGGGCGTCGCGACGCCCAGTTTGAGAACCTTTGGTCTACACCATTTGAAAAAACACGGTTCGAGTAAACACGCGCTTAAAGTTTTACTAGCAATTTGATCGCTGTAATCATAAGTTTACCTTCAATCTGCGATCCCTGCACCACATGTTGAAGCTCCATCTTCAATTTGAGTTGCCTCAAGCGGGTATCTTTTTTTTTTTAATTTCCCAGTACCCTAACCCCCTGAAAAATGTACATTATACCCCTAGAATATTATACATAAACAATTATTATATTATCGTTTATAATTAATATTATTGTTTATATATATAAGGTATTCCACGTGAATCCAGTGGACTTTGTCCCGGACCCCCGCCAATTCGATTTATTTTTTGTTTATCTGATTCCATTGACTCTATGTCAACATTTTCAAGCTATCGCCCGCAGTGGAAGTACGATTTTTTCTGTGCTTTCTGAGCGGCAGTTAACGTTTAAAAAAATCCGAAAAATCCAAGAACCGCTTACTTCGGGCGGATACAAATATTTTGATACTCACAATGAATTTTTTGACCATTTTTTAATAACCAAATTACAATCATGGACCTTGAACAGTTCGCAGTCAATTTTTCGGATTTTTGAAAATTTTCACATATAATCACGCATTCTTGGGAATTTTTTCAGACTTCTAAATCGGGGCGTTTTTTTCGGAGAATTTTTTTTGTTTAAGGGTTGTTTCGAAAAATGTAAAAAAAATCAGGGTATCTTTTAGAGTCAATCAAATCAGATAAAAAAAAAAGAAAATTAAATTGGCGGGGGTCAGGGAAAAATTCCACTGGGTTCAAATGGAATACCTCACACACACACACACACACACACACACACACACACACGCGCGCGCGCGCGCGCGCGCACACACACACACACACACAGACACACGCGCGCGCGCACACACACACACGCACGCGCGCGCGCGCACACACACACACACACACACACACACACACACACACACATATATTAAATTTCGAATATTATATGTATTAATACATACATTCGACATATAATTATATAATATTTTATGTAAATTTTATGTATATAGACATACTTCTCTGACGGTTACAACTTCAACGAACCACGTTACACAACACAAATGTAGCTACACTCAACTTTTTGTCAGCGAGAGAGAGAGAGAGAGAGAGAGAGAGAGAGAGGCCGCGTCGACGAGGTTTGAAAATAAGTCGCGTGAACGGATAAAAACTCGTCGCTTCTACATTTTATCACCATTACTGTTGACAAACAGTAACATCGGTTAGTTTACTTTGGCTGCTCCCAACCACTATAATATAACCAGTCGACAATGATGTCTAGTGTGTCGCTAGGGGCCACTTTTGCACAGTGAAACGATGAACCAGATACACGCTCCGGCGCGGGGCAATTGATCGCGAAGCCGATAGACACCCGGCGCTCAAGATATGACCAAGAAGTCAACAAATAACAGTTTTAAGGCACGCCGGAAAGTTATGAAATTGATAGAAGGGAACGTGGCTTGGTAAAAAAAAAAAGAGAAGAGAACAAATTAAAAAAAAAATTGTAAAGAAAAAAAACTGTAAAATAAGTAAAGGGAAAAAATGTAAAAATATGTCATGGGAAAAAACTAAAAAATTAGTAATGAGAAAAATTGAAAAAACAAGTAACGGGAAAAATAAAAAACTGAGTGAAGAGAAAAAAATTGAAACAACTAAACGGAAGAAGAAAAAAGCCCTGAATTTGAGGGAGGGGGTATATATCATTTGTTTTCGTTTGGAATTTTAGGGGGTGCGAAACAATTTAAAAATAAATAAAGGGAATAATGAAAAACTGAGTAAAGGGGGAAAAAATTAAAACAACTAAAGGGAAAAAGAAAAAAAGCCCTGAATTTGAGGGGGGTGGCGGGGGGGGGGGTATATATTATTTGTTTCCGTTTGGAATTTTCGGGGGTGCGAAAAAAATAAAAAATAAGTAAAGGGAAAAATGAAAAACTGAGTAAAGGGGAAAAAATTAAAACAACTAAAGGGCAAAAGAAAAAAGACCTGAATTGGGGTGGGGGGCATATATATTTTTTTTTCGTTTGTAATTTTTGGGGTTGCGCAATTATTTTTTCTGACTTGAGTTTTGGCATATTGGCTTCGCAAAATTACAGCCTAGGGGTTACGTATTCATCGGCATGGCGTTCGAAAAGCTTCACTCGCTCTAATCTTCCATCAGTCATATATATTC
Source organism: Ophion slaviceki (assembly GCA_944452715.1). NCBI lineage: Eukaryota > Metazoa > Arthropoda > Insecta > Hymenoptera > Ichneumonidae > Ophion > Ophion slaviceki. Next base: position 16,899,942 of record OX101794.1, on the reverse strand, counting down.
ACACACACACACACAATTGGCGTTTGGAGTAATGAAAATGGTACGGGGAGACGAGCAAATAAACTTGTGAATTATTGCCCGTTAGTGAACACACGCAATGTGTGCGCTCTGTAAGAATTAGTGCGTCTCACGTCGTCGTTGACTTATTCACCGGTGAGTAAGGGAGAAAGAGAGAGAGAGCGAGCGTGGGAGAGAGAGAGAGAGAGAGAGGGAGAGAGAGAGAGAGAGAGAGAGAGAGAGAGAGAGAGAGAGAGAGAGAGAGAGAGAGAGAGAGAAAGAGGCACGTGAAATCACCTTCGGCAGAATCCGAGAACTGTTGAATGAAAACTAATATTAGTTATTCCGAGATACGAGCTCTGCGATACCTGTCATTCCTATAATTTTTATTTCACGTCGAAGTAGAAATTGCGTCACGCTTATGCGTGTATATATACCGTTCCGGAGCGTGTCCAATAAAGCGCGTATGCGCTATCCACCGTCTCGCGGTAATTGTCTAATGAGCGACGCGTTATAGACCGAGGGCGAGAGAGAGAGAGAGAGAGAGAGAGAGAGAGAGAGAGAGAGAGAGAGAGAGAGAGAGAAGCTAGAGGAGAATGAACGAGCACCGCGCTGTGTACCGCTCCACACAATAATCTCGTATGCGCTAGCTCTCACCGCCTTCGGACGACACTACTTGTAACATGATTTCGTATCTGGTCGCACGTCGAAGGCGATTAATCTGGAACGTTTCGGTACCTCCATAAAGCTAGCAGAGCAAACTCCCGAAAATGGATTTAATTGATATCAAAATTTTGTGCTTCTTATGTGCTAATTTTGTGCTCCATTTAAAATTTTTGTGCTCTTACCGTTTAGCGGGAAATTAGAAATCAAAAGTGCTCTGTTGGCTTACCATCAAGCTAGCAGAGCACTTAATGATATTTGGCATATCTAAGAATGAAACTACGTGATATTTATGTGTTTTGCGAATATCGAACAGCCAAACCCCTATTTTTTTTTCGCCCGATATAGACCCTCAAAAACCCCCAAATAAGAGCATTTACCAATTTTTGGATATACTGAAATGAAAATACATCATATTTATGTGCTTTTTATGTGCTCTACGAATATTCAAGAGCCAAACCGCTAAAACGCAAATTTCTCCCAAAACCACCCCCACAAGACCCAAACTACCCACCAATACGAGTATTGGCTATTTTTTCGATATCGCAAAATCAAAGTAGTCCACATTTATGTGCTATTTATGTGCTCTATGAATATCCAAGAGCCAAACCGCTAAAACGAAAATTTCTCCAAAAACCACACCTACCCGAGTAGAAATTTCTTAGGGTTAGCCTGACTAGGATCAGGCCCCGATCAGGGTGTGATAGGGGTAACACCTATTACGGACATCCTGATCCGGCCCCGATCGGGCCGGAAGTACCCGAGTAGAAATTTCTTAGGGTTAGCCTGACTAGGATCAGGCCCCGATCAGGGTGTGATAGGGGTAACACCTATTACGGACATCCTGATCCGGCCCCGATCGGGCCGGAAGTATTTAGGCCCTACATCAGGCTATACTAAAATGGCCCTACTAAGGCCATCCCTGATAAGATCCTACTAAGGCTTTCCCCGATAGGGCCCTACCAAGGCTTGCCCTGATAGGCCCTACTAAGGCTTTCCATGATAGGGCCTGACTAAGGCTGTCCCTAATGTGGCCCTACTAAGGCTTTCCCCGATAGGGCCCTACCAAGGCTTGCCCTCATAGGCCCTACTGTGGCTTTCCCTGATAAGGCCATAAATAGGCTTGCCCCATTTTTCACATGGAAACTTCGATTTTACAGCATCGTAGCTTCGGAGTTTCGATGCATTCCTGAATTCTATTTAAAAAGAGGTGCTATAGACTGTCACGACAAAAAAACGTTATGCAACTCGGATGCGTGTTAGAAGATTTCGGCAGCTTTGTAAGGCGAAGAGAGAGAGAGGAACTATATATTTATATATATATTTTTAAATTATTTTTATTATATATATAAAATAAATATATAAGGTTAAGTTTCAAAAATCTATAGCATGTTATTCAATAAACCTCTTTAATTGTCACAGTGATATTAACTCATTGATATACTTTATGTGATACAACAAATAATTATAGGAATTCATTTGGTGTCTTATGCCATAACTGGGGCGAAGATGTTACAAGCACTCGGTAGCATAGGGGCAGCGTGCCTAGCTTTGGGTAGGAAGGTACGAGGTTCGATTCCCATATAGGCGAAATATTTTCTTCGAACAAAATCGTTTCAGCAGGCCAGGGAATGACGAATTATGATACAAAATCATTGTAGTGGAACTCTAAATTAAGTGGTTCATTCCATTTTGGTTTTTTGAAATATTATATGCATTTCTTTCTGATCAGGCAACCTGATAGGGGCCTGATCAGGCAACCAGATCAGGCCCATATGTGACACAACGTTACATTTCCTATTAGGGCCTTTTCAGGCTGCCTTATTAGTGCCCTACCAGGGCAGTCAGGCAACCTGATCGGGCCCTGATCTGGGCCCCATCGAAATTTCTACGCAGGTAGAAGACCCAAGCTACCCGCCGATACGAGTATTGGTTATTTTTGCGATATCGCAAAATCAAACCAGTCCACATTTATGTGCTTTTTATGTGCTCTACGAATATCCATGAGCCAAACCGCTAAAACAAGAATTTGTCCCAAAACCACCTCTACAAGACCCAAACTACCCACCAATACGAGTATTGGTTATTTTTTCGATATGTTTATAATATTAGTAGTTATGTTTATAATATTGGAATGTGTCTTGTTACAAAGGATAATCCTGCAACTGTCGATAGGTCAGGTCATGTCCTACTATATCCTGGCATTTCAGTTTAGTAAGGTGTCACGGTTTGCAAGATTTTGGGTTCTATGTTACTTTCTGAAAAAAAAATCTACTTTTGGTTTTTCGCATGCCATTTCTACAAATGATATGAATCAAAAATAACTAAGCAACTTTTCGAAGTAATTGGCACGATATGCGTAGTACATTTTTTTACACCGCATGCTATCAAAGTCAGATGTTCGAATTGGTTTGCATGAAAATTCTGCATAAGATCTTTTTTCATAAAGTTTCCTTAACGTTTAAGGTTAAAAAAATACTTTTCTGGATAAAACAAATATTCAAGAGTATTTTCTTTTAAGGGGGTAAAAAAAAGATATCATTTGTACAAATGACATGCGGAAAACCAAAAGCAGACGATTTTGATCTCGAAAACCGTGGGACTTTTAATAAACTGAAATTCCAGCATATGCTAGGACATGCTCTGACCTGGCGACAGTTGCAGGATTGTCCATCCATAACCGAACACCCTGTGTGTGTATATATATATATATATATATATTAACTTTCGGCGGGACAATTCAATAATGTGTCGTAAAAATTGATCATCGGTCGGTTTTTGTTTTTATTAAATTATATACATTAATTTATATAACGGTCATACGAGGAGTGCTGAATGGGAATCCAACAGAACTGAGGACCACACGTCGATTTTTCTATTTTGCTCCAATCCTATTGGATTTCTCGGTCGACTTTTGTCCTCGACTTATCTATTATCCTTTCCATTTCTCCTGTATCATCGTTTGCAATCGCTCTCCATATGTTTCCCTCTCCAATTTCCTCCATTACGGATTACGGGATATGCATGAGATTACATGAAAATTGTTCTCTTAGATTATTGTCATGCCGCTATCGAAAGAAGAAAGGCTCCGTAGAAAAAGAGAAGATGAAAAACGGAGATACGAAGTGCTTGAGGAGGATTCCGCAGGGGGGTAGAAGATGAAACAAAAAGAGCGAGATCAATATTGAAAGAAAAAGAAGAAGATATTAATAAACCAATGAAAGCTCGATAGGAAAAAGTTTGCGTCGTTCCTTTGGCCCCATTGGCGTAGCTACGGTGGGGCAGGGTGGGGCACTCGCCTCACACCCCCCGGCTCATGTAGTCAAGCGAAAAATATTTGACAATAAAATTACATGATTTGAATATTGACATTTCAAAAATAGTACAAAATTAATACAGAATAGTATTTGAACTACGCGTAGGTAATTTTACTTTTGAGCATTTTAAATAAAACCACTTTTAGGTAGTCCTATCGCCAGGTTTTAATCCAGAGGATTATCATAATTTTTTTTTGAGCTTCACTAAATATATTAATAATCGTCTCTGTAAAATTTCAAGGTCGTTTATCGACCTAATTACAGGGAAAAGCAATATTAAAGTGGCGTATTTTTGTGACGGAATTCCGAGACGACGTACAAAAACCCAATTTCCGGTCGGTACAAAAGTGTATATAATAGTGGGAATCCGTCAGATTCTTGAAAATAATCCGAATTACATACTTAACACTTGTAGTAATCCAGTGCTCTCAGAAAAAATTACGCTTATTGACCTAATTTTTATGTAATATCAAGTTTAATTTGAACTTCCGGTATTGGATTTATTACCACTTGCTACGATAAAGAGACGTGACAGCAAGGCAACAGCTGACTGTAGTCCTAACCTCATCTCACTCATTCGAATTTCCACACATATTTCATTTTTAATCGACATATTTCGCCGACACAAATTTTCCACGCCTTTTACCAGTCGTGGCCCGAATACAATGCTTTATATTTCCCGCACCTGACATTGATTTGACAGATCGACGTTGAAAAGCATGGAGGTTAAACTCGCCTGGTTGAATGAAAAGAGACGGAGATAGCTATTTTTTCATTTTTCTAATTAAATGTGAACATTAATTAAACAGTTTACACGTGGAAAATTAAGTTATTACAATTTTTTTACATATGTTGAAAATATAAATTGTACAAGTCTCAAGTGTGATCAGTGGTATGACTAGTGTGAAGCGATAGGACTACCTTAAACCGGCTTTGAACTGTCCGTCGGCTATGTATTTTTATTATTATTATTATTTTACTTATGTACACCGATTACGCCGTGTTGGCTGGGCCGATTTGAATGATTGTTTCTTTCCTGTATAGAAAAACATAGCGATACGGCCCCATGGAAATGTCATGCAAATCTTACAAGTACGTTTTTCAAAAATCCGAAAAAAAGACTCATTATTGTAGCATGTTTCTCTACATCCGGGCCCTAATTCACAACTTCGCGAATCCTTGCTTTGAAGCCTTGCCGATTTGTATGTAGATGACACCGATCAACGTGATATGCGAGTGCCGCGACCGTCTGTCCTACAGAATTCAGGCCCAGCGCCCAGTCAAACGAAATGTCATAAATGTTCTGAGTGACATCCCGAGTAAAAATTGTTCTAGCCTCTCTGACTTACGACCTAGTAACTGGCTCGCCCAATTGAGCTCATACGAACTGACCAATGGTTGGGTCGCTATGAGCTAGTAATATTGTGAATGTTTTGTTATCCAGCCTTTGTCTAGTCACTGCCCAGCTGATCTTGGTCACAAACGACAAAGTGAGGTTATGTGACTACGTGTAATTCAATCGAGCGAATGACTCATGGCTGGCTAGCTAACTTGAGTTTTGGATGGCTTTGCAAAAGAAAATAATTCTCAAGTGGGCATGACGCCATGACCTAGCCAACACCAGCTAACTGCGGCTATGCGCCCCTTGGCTAGTCACTGCCCAGCCGATCTTGGTCACAAATTACAAAGTGTGGTTACGTGAATACGTGTAGTTCCATCGAGCGATTGGCTCATGGCTGGCTAAGCAACTTGAGTTACATATGGCGTTGCGAATGCAAGCATTCTCGTGGCGAGATACCTACTTGCAGGTAGGTATCTCGCCATGACCTAGCCAGCTATGCCGCTGTGCACCCCTTGGCTAGTCACTGCCCAGCCGAGCTTGGTCACGAATGATAAAGTGTGTTTATGTAACTACGTGTAGTTCTATCGAGCGATTGGATCATGGCTGGCTAAGCAACTTGAGTTACAGATGGCGTTGCGAATGCAAAAATTCTCAAGTAGGTATCTCGCCATGACCTAGCCAGCTAACTGCGGCTGTGCACCCCTTGGCTAGTCACTGCTCAGCCGATCTTGGTCACAAATGACAAAGTGTGGTTATGTGAATACGTGTAGTTCCATCGAGCGACTGGCTCATGGTTGGTTAAGCAACTTGAGTTACAGATCACGTTGCGAATGAATAAAATCCTCAAGTCGGTATCTAGCGATGACCCAGGCAACACTTCCCAACTGCGGCCGCACTGGCCGGAATAAATGATCGGACAAATGCAATTTAAGGTTATGTAATTCTATGCGATTATCGCTCTCAATGCGAACGCAATTGAGTCATTGATTCGATAATGTTATTTACATTTGTTAATCCACCCATTTTTCAATAATCTGACATTGTGTAGTGTGACATATGTAGACGATTAGAAAATTCAGAAATTAAACAAGTAGAACTGGCTCAGTGCACAACGTCACAACTCATCACCCAAAAGTCCCGGGATCGAAACCACGTTACGGCGTAAGCGTTTGTCTGAGATAATTTAAAATTGAACCATTAATATATTTACAGCGCAAATATCATAAGCCTAATTAATGAACAACGAAGAGTATCGTAAAAGGGTCCAATGATGTAAATAATGTGAAAAAAAATCACGAAAACATAAATATATAGCCACAAAATTTTTTAATCTAATCGCCACCTAATTTTTTGTTCGCAGTTGCTGGCTGAAAAAATTATATCATGGCTAGGTCAGAAATATAATCCAGTCCTGGGATATTTCTTTCTATCTAGTCACCATCTAATTTTTTGTATTCAGTTACTAGAGGACCAAAGCGTTACAAGGCTGGGTAGTCAATTGCTAAGACGGCTAGCCAATGGTGATTCGAAACATCACTTTACTAGCTTGTGGCTAGGCGGTCATGAGTTACGTTTTCCACTCGGGATACAAGTCAGCCAATAGAGTATGCTAATTTCATACGCCAGATGTGGATAAATAAAGACTAGTTGAGTAGTTTGGTAATTTGACTGTGGAAGTCTTATTAGGAACACAACAGTACTTGCTGAGCAATTTAACAAGTTGCTCTAGTCGTACCTATGCAACTGACAAGGAACATCCCGCAGGTGACACCCTTCGATTTTGTTGAAATTTGGATATGTTATAAAGGACCGAAAAGTAGGCGATACGTATTTTTTTATCGGCGGAACAACGGTTTTAAGGCGTTACCCCCACTTGTAGCGCAAAAAAGGCCTTTTTCATGAATTTTTTAAAAGAAAACTACAAAACTTTTTTAATCGATCAAAATACCATCTTCAAGAACACATCTTGAAGAACTTTCAGTAATTTTTTTATTGAAAAATATTACATTGTTTAGTGGCAAATGGCCGTCAATGAAATAATGTTTTTACATACACGGTTTGCGGTGACCAACATGGCGGCGAAGTGGACCATCTGAAAAAGAAATGCGGATGGATTTAGTCAAATATAAGTATAAACTAGTCTTTAATCGAAGGATTTTAAAAAATATTCATTTTTCACAAAATGGCGGACAGTCAAAGTTAATGGTTCGATTTTAACGAAAAAAAACGGCCGTTTTTTGGCTATAAAACGGCCATTTTTTTTCGAAAAAAAAATCGAACGATTAAAGACTACATTTTTATGTATTAAATAAGCCTGCAAAATTTCAAGAAGATCGGTTCATTAGTGTTCGAGTAATCTTGGTGACCGACTTCAGAAATGCCATTTTGAGAAAAACGCGTTTAAAGTTTCAATTTCAGTTTACACGAAGAAAATATTTTTTTTTGTAAAGTTACATAGAGTCATCTATTCCGGGCCCATACAGAAGTATGGGCTCGGATACTTATACTTCAAAAAAATGCAATAAAAAAAAATCGTTTTTTTCAAAATCGCAAGTGGGGGTAACCCCTTAAGAGGTGAAACCACCCTTCGAAAAAAGGCATCTCTAGGGGTAAAATAGCAGTTTCACGCACAAGAAGTCCACCGATTTTAATGAAACAAAAACGACAATTCTTCTTATCCGAAGCAATGAAAAATCCACTATAGTGACATTGCAAAAAAAAATTAAGGGGTGAACCATCCCTACATTAAGGAGTGGTTTCACCCCTTGAAACCGTTTTTCCGCCGATAAATGAAAATACGTATCGTTTACTTTTCGGTGCTTTATCACATATCCAAATTTCAACAAAATCGAAGGGTGTCACCTGAGGGATGTTCCTCGTGAGTAAATCAATTTTGTCAAATTAACCCTTCGAGTGCACACCTCCGCCGCCAACCTATAAGTGCATCTTGGGTCAATCTGACCCAAGGCATTTTTCAAATCGTTGTATACCGGTAAATATGCATTTTTTCTTTTTTTTTTGTGGAGACGTTTTTTGTAGTAACTTATCCATATTTTATGGCCCTAAATTTATTTTTTGACGAAAACGAAAATTAAATGCCAAAACATCCGTTCAAAGTGGGGCCCCGCGGTTTGCGATACAATCGGTGACAAAAAATGTTTGGGGTCAAAACAACCCAGTGTGCACTCGAAGGGCTAAATCACTAAGTACCCAAAAATTATGAAAAACCATTAAAAACAAATCGTGTATTCGGCACAACTTTATCCCGAATGTTCACATTTTACTGGTTGTCCCGAAATATTTATTATTTTATTGTGAGGATTGCCAAAGTGTACATTTTAACGGCCAACGAAGTGAGCTCAGAGCTGCTATGCTAGAATAGAGAAACGCTGCAGACGAGCGAAGCGGCTGCGAACATTTTGTAGGTACTGCACACGTTGCGACATGATTGAAGTGGATGACAATTTTTAGAATAATGATGTAATATGTACTTTGTATCGGCTTTCCTCACTTTGCCCCCCCCCTTCTCCCCCCACCTTTTTTATGATGATCAAGCTCATAACTGAAAAATCAGTGTTATCCATAGGGAATTATATTATATCGATTAGAACTGAAGTCAATTGCAATTTTTAAACGAAAAAATGAAATATTTTTGAAATACATTTCGTTGTCTTGCAAAATGATAATTTGGGGAGCATCACCCAGACGTATATAGAGGGTTCTGTGATTAATGGATATCCTGCAGCTGTCGATAGGTCACATCTTATCCTACTATATGTTGAAATTTCAGTTCAGTGACGATCCCACGGTTTACGAGATTTTAGGCTTTGTTATTTAAAAAAAATCATCTGCTTTTGGTTTTTTTGCATGCTATTGTAACAAATGATATGAATCGACAATAACTAAGCAACTTATTTAAGTAATTGGCACGATATGTGTGGTACATGTTTTTCTATGTCACAGCCTGTAAAAGTCGGATGTTCGAATTCGTTTGTATGAAAATTCTGCACAAGATCTTTTTTCATAAAGTTTCCTTAACATTTAAAGTTGAAAAGGCAACTTTTCTAGATAAAACAAATAACCGAGAATATTTTTTATAAAAACAGGTAAAAAAATCATCATTTGTAAACATGGCATGCGAAAAACCAAAAGTAGATTATTTTTATCTCGAAAACCGTAGGACGTTTTTACTAAACTGAAATTCCAGCATACAGTAGGACATGACCTGACCTATCGACAGTTGCAGGATTATCCATTACGGTATCATCACAATGTAACGGGTCGAAAAGTAGCTGATTTTCGCGATTTTTTGCTATGGTTAAAGTAGGCTAATCAGTCTGATTTTTTTTGTCAAATCAAAGCACTCATGAAGAATAGAAAATACACTTTTAAACGTTTATTCTTATTGTTTTAAACGTTTGAAAATGTCTTCGAAAAAAAGGAGCGATGTACACGGTTGTGGCCGTAAATATTATCTGAAACAAAATTTGTAAAAAGATTATCAATCAGTATGAAAGCCACTGTCTTGCTATGGGTTTTTTTTTCAATCAAAATTGACAAAATGGCGGTGGATTATAAAAAAAATTTCGAATTTAGCCTATTTTTTCGACAGTTTTCCGTCAAACAAAATATGAAGATTGCAACAAAAAAAAGTTTCTACAGCAAGAGAAAGAATGGCGTGAAGAATGTTGTGTGAACATTTGAGACGGATAGCTTGAAAACTCTTCTCTTGAGAGTGTACACCATTTTGAAAAACGACATTTCGAGAAAAATGGGTTTAAAGTTTCGAGTGCGGAATTCATATAAATTGTCTACTTACGATCAATCGGCGATGCCAGTTTATGTTTACAACCGTCTGTACTATCGGGCAATGCAAAAAACGATTTTTTTTTAATTTTACACTGTGATGATTCCTTAATTACAGCACACCCTGTGCGCGCGCGTGTGTGCATAAATAAATATATATGTGTGTGTGTACACACACACACACATTTATTAGGGTGGCCCAAATTTGAGCTCCATTTTTTTCTTTTTCTTATCATCCAATTATCTTCTTTAACGAAAAAAAAATAAAAAATTGTCGCGAAATCGGTGAGCGGTCAAAAAATATAAGGATGTCGCTCACGAGCTTCGAAATTTCCAATTATCGCCATTTTTTTTACTCATCCCACTAACAAATTTGACGCTTTTTAACATTTTCAAAACACTTAATCGTTTTTCTTTAGAACCAAATTTTTCAAAGTGACCTCACCCTACTAACCCAAGAATTATAATCTTTGTCCTCATAAAATAATTCTTTAAAGCTCTTGTCCGTAAACAAAATAATAGGTCCCCCGTTCTATCGGGTTAGAAGTGTGAGGTAAATTAAAAAAATCCGTTTCTAAAGAAAAAAAAGATTAATTGTTTTGCAACTTTTTAAACTTATGATTTTTTTATTTATTTATTACACAAACAATGTGTTAATTTTATGAGTGAGAAGAGAAAAAAAGGTCGCGACAATTGGCAATTTCCAAGCTCTTGAGCGACCACTAAATATTCATTGGCGGGCTAGAGCTTTCGCGAGCTTGATTTAAAAAATGTAAAGCGTAGAATTCATGAGTGAGAAAAGAACGAAAAAAATCGATCTTTGAATGAAAACTTGAATTTTTGGGAGGCTTGAGCTACCTCCAAATATTTTTTCACCGCTCGCAGATTTCGCGACAATTTTTTTTTCCTTTAACGGGGTCCTCTAGTTTCTCGGCTGTTTTTTTACGGCTTTTTCAATAATTTTTTACGGGCAAAG
>OX101794.1:16831120-16888641 GCA_944452715.1 Ophion slaviceki | reverse complement strand
TATTTCGGGGATCGCGATGCTCCGCAGTTGCACGCTGCCAAGCTAACACTATTTTGGCCACGCTTGATGAGCGAGTGTTTCTTTTTTCCTTTCTCTATCGCCCTCTTCTTAGCTACCCTGTCTTCCTGCACCCTTGTTAGCCGCCCCGATTCACGGGCTAAAGAGAGCCATCGGTGTCGTCATTAAAATTCTTCGCGTGTATATATCCCTCCGTTGTCACCGTGGGTATGAACGACCCAGCGTTCAACTTTAGTGCCTAATATATGTCTTTATTCCACTTATCTTTACGGCTTTTTTTGCACGTTGCCATCTTATTTTTGGAATAATAATTTTTGGCACATATTAGGCAATATTTAAAGTACGTTTGTGAATTTTTTCAGGGTCATCGGACTGATAGGTTTGGGGTAACGACAGTTTGAAAATGGACCGGGTCAATTTGACCCAGTGCGACAAGCATGTTTCTCCGGGTGAGTGTGACAACGAAGGGATATACAGGATGGCCCGAAAAGTGACAGCCAAGGAAAGAATCTAGTTGCCCCGTATCAATATCTATCCGAATCACCCCCCTCAATATTCTATAATCTTTTTTAGTTTTCGAGGAAATGGCGTTTTTTTAGGTATGTACTTTTCTCGCGATTTTTCAAACTTGTGTTATCGTTATAAAGTGCACTGTTGGGCGATAAATAAATGACGAACCGAGCACTAACGTAATGCCTTGGATTTTTACCAAAATTTAAAAAAATTGATTTGAGACGATCAGTCACTAAAGTGAGATAAGAAAAGTCCTTATACGAGTCTATATGACGCCTAATTGCGTTTATAAACTTCTGAGAGAAAAGTAGGTACACAAAAGAAAAAAGAAATAAACACGCGTGCTAGGGGAGAGCTGAAACAAAAACTGCTCTTTACCGAAAGTTAGAAAAGATCTTACAACATACATCGTTTTCCTTTTGGGCGTCATTTTTCGGGCTACCGTGTATATGTCGCTCATCCACTAAAACTGTCATAACACAAAAAATGGTGTTTTGAGAAAAACGCATTTTAATTTTTTGTCACATTCGTGAGGCGTGACGTCAATATTTATCTACATTAGCCTGCAATGATTCGATTTATTGTGAAATTCATTAACTTTTTTGACGTTTTTTTAAAATATTTTATTTGAGACTCATCTCAAAACGGCATTTTTGTGTTGTGACAGTTTTATGGTGGATGCGCGATATGTATACAGGGCTACAGGTTATTGGTCACGGTCCTGTGAAAGGATTGTAGCACATACTTTTCTCTATCCAATAACTCACTAATGCTTCATGCAAAAGTAAGCCAGTTTCGAGATATTAAATATTATTTGTTTTCAGTAAAGGGTACGCGATTTCAAAAATTAATTTAAAAAAACTGTTGTATGGAATCAAACTTTTTAAAAATTATTTGTCGTCTCAGGACACAGGAATAAAGAATCATCAACAATAAAATGAGAATAATCATTAGACTTGCAGGATTTTGGACCCCTAATTAAAAAACGTTTCCTTCTTTTTCTTCTTTTATCGTTGACAATTATTTGTTACTGTGTCTCCAAACTACGAATAATAAAAAAGTTCGATTGCATAAAAGAGTTTAAAAAAATGAATTTCTAAAATTGCCCACTCTTCACTTTAAAAAATTAATAAAAATGATATCTCGAATACGGTTTACTTTTGCGTAAAGCAGACGGTCCTTCAATCTTTTTTTCGAAACGAATCGTTGAGGACGATCCTTGAAGTCGAATGAATCCAAAAATATCATTCCATGTACATGGAATGTCGCAAAAACGATAGAAAGCATTAAAACGTCAAAAGAGATCGATCGCAATAAAAAACAATAATCAACAGTGCGGTTACATCCAATTATCATCGCATTACATTTTTTTCCTCGTGATTCTAAACACACACCGTTTCTCTCCGAAATTGCCTAGTGCATTCACGAAAAAAATTGATAAAAAATGCAACGAATTATGAGTGGTTAATTTTTTTTGTCATCGCAATGCAATCCGGACGGATACGCGCACTCTAAACGAAACATTTTTTTGTACGGATTCTGCTTAGTTCTGCTCTATTGAAAAAAAGAAAGAGAAAAAGGTTACGCCAGTCCCTCTTCGTGAATAAATTATAGTTGATCAGTTAGTGTTGTTGCGATGGTGGAGAAGAAAAAAGTACTACGAAAAGTTGACCATTTATCGGCAAAAGTTCTTCATTCGATGCAAATTTTAATACAGTACGACACATAGCAACCTCATTCGAGCATATATATATATATATATATTCCTTGTGTTAAATACTGGGACGTTGCGCGAGCTCGTATAAATACCGCGCTTGGACACACGTATACATTGTTATGATGCCATAGTGTTGCGAGTAGCCGTGTAGCTCTTTTGTACTCTCTATAGATATTTAGGCGACAGTTTATCGCGACATCTAATCGCGCTGTTCTGCGCATCGTCGCAATGTGTGTCCGCGGGACTATTGACTCTGGGGTCCGCAATTCACGTTCGGGGATGATCTTTATGGACGTTATTCGGGGTCGATGGTTGTTGCAAAAAATTATAAATGGGCTGGGCTCTTTGGAGCGGAGAGAAGCATCAGAAGATTATATATATATATATATATATATATACAGGGTGGAACATTTGACGTGACCACCCCAAATATCTCCGTTGCCTTTAGAGTGACGAAAAAAAATGTCAGGAGGTAATTTGATTGATTTCGAAGGACTCATACAGTAGTGAAAAATTAATTTTTGTCAAGGTCATCAATGGTTTTTCAAATGGGTACATGTTTTTTTTTATGAAGCCGCTGTAGCTGATGTTCAGACGAATCCAACGACCTATGATATCATGACCTTGAAATGACTTTTCACCAAAATATTTTGGCTGTATTTGGGTTTGTTTGGGGTTGTTTTCGTCACTCTAAAGGCAACGGAGGTATTTGGGGTGATCACGTTAAATGGTCCACCCTGTGTCTATATGTGTGTGTGTGGACATAAATAAATAAATAAATAAATAAATAAATATAAATATATATATACACACACACACACACACATACATATACAGGGTGTTCTGTTATGAATGGATAATTCGAGATAAAAAACATCTGCTTTTGGTTTTTCGCATGCTATTTCTACAAATGATAACTTTTTTGGACCCGATTTAAAAAAAATACTCTTGGTTATTTGTTTTATCTAGAAAAGTCTTCTTTTTAACCTTAATGTTAAGGAAAGTTTATGAAAAAAATATCTTATGCAGAATTTTCATACAAACCAATTCGAACGTCTGACTGATAGCCTGCGGCGTAAGAACATGTACTACGCATATCGTGCCAACTACTTTAAAAAGTTGCTTAGTTATTGTCGATTAATATAATTTGTAGAAATGTCATGCGAAAATCCAAAAGCAGATGATCTTTTTTCGAAAAATAACATAAAGGCCAAAATCTCGAAAACCGTGGGCCTTTTACCAAATTGAAATTCCAGCATATAGTAGGATGTGATCAGACCTATCGATAGTTGCAGGATTATCCATTCATAACGGGACACCCTATATATATATATATATATATATATATATATATATATATATATATATATATATATATATATATATATATATTTGATATGATATGATATGTATGATTATGTATGAGGAATATAGAACCGTTCAGTTCCTCCGTGTAATTGTTTGCATTTAATTACTTTTCCGCACAGGGTCTCGAATGTAACGAAACTTTTTTTTTTTCATCGCAGACATACTCGCCACGCATCATGCATAAATGCACGTATTCGAACGTGACGTGCCTTAATCCGAAAAAAAAGCAACGACGACGTATATGAGATGGATGCGGTTGGTGAGACGTGCCGATGCACATATATTGCACTCTGCTGCGTGTTTCTTTCGTTTTTTCTCCTTTTACTTTTCGTGTTATCAGCGTGTACGCGGACATCGACCAGTCGAAACTGAGACACGTTTTTTGGGCACGACCGTTTCTCTTTTTTTTTCGTACTTTTCGTTCCAGCAATCGGTCAAGAATTTCGTATAATATATATATATATATGCGTAAAATACAAAAATTCAAATTTATTAGTGTAGACGAATTTCTATGAATTTATTTATTTATGCGAAATATGTATGATGCATATACATGAAACATCGAAAAGTATACAAGTAGAAAAATTTGTCAGATAGAATTATACAAATTAACAGACATATGCGTGAGATTTAATTTTATTTCGGTCGAAATTTATGTTCGTATCTGCACCGATGGTACACTTTTTGTCTCGTCTCAATTTCTTTTTTGCTGTTATCTTCTTTTTTTCTATCGTTTCTTGCTCTTTTTTTTAGCATTGCGTTTTACCTTGTTCGAGGCAGTGGCACCGTGGCTACAAAACAGCAATGATGCCGATGGACGGGACAGCATTCGTGAATGTGGTTAAAGCCCTTTCCCGCGGCGCGTCCGTCGATCGACACTGCTCACGTTTAAAATTGAAAAGAAAGAGACAAACAAAAGAAACTGATAAAGCAAATTCGTCCGAGTACGAATTTTTTTTATTGTTTTTTTTTCGCACTGGCTACCGTTATCTTGGGTTTCAGCACTTTACGCGTTTGTACTAGCGAAAAGTTGAAAGGGAAGCTCGAAATGAAGCGTACGGAGTGCGAGAGCTTCTGCATGTACTCGGTTGCACTTTGGTGTTCGATAAAGCCCGGCAATGTTATTGAACGGGGATACTTCAAGGGGGTCGCCGCGGGCGCGAGAAAATTGGCTCGAAGAAACGAGAATATCGTTGAAAAAAATCGGAAATATTCGAGAATTTTTGGTTGGTATATAGTGGCGAAATTTTGGAAATGTTCGGGAAAAATTTCGGGAATATGCTAAAAAAGTTTAACAATGCTTTTTGTTTGATTAAATCCGTGTGGTCATCGGTTTTAACTTTTCTGGTAATAAAAAAACGGCAATAATGATACTAAATACACTAATTTATCATAAATGTGCTAAACTCCACTCCACTCACCCTCCATTGATCAATCCCTAATTGTTACTTTTTCAACCATTTTTTTTAAACCCTAGGACCCTTGCCACTTCAAATCAACGCTGCTAACGAACTGTTTGTCGTAGAAAGTTTTCTTTTTTCATTCGAACACTGAAAGACTGAAGAATGAAATAGGATATGCGAGAAAAACCTAATATAAATTTTTCACCGTGAAAAATGCGACTGAACAAAGCGAGAAAAATGATTTTAGCATTTCTCACTCGTTATGTTGGGTTTGCGGTACCAATGTGTAGGATCCTAGGGTTGAGGCGGGATATACATTTACAGCGATCAAAAAATCGATTTATTTATTTTTTCTTCACTAAACGATAGAACTATACATGTAGGATATTTTCCCAAAGTGTCAAAGCGAAATTCGAAAAACTTCCAACGTTACAGCCCGTCAACGCTGTGCCTCACCGCTCGGATTCGCTAAGCCGATTGAGTTGAAACTTGGTAGAAATATTGATAACGTTGGTACCTCCTACTTGACGGGAAATGTTTTTGAAAAATTGAAGAAAAAAAACTACTTTTTTAATCTACATTTTACAGAAATGTTACGTGAAATTGTTGATTTTTTTTTGTATATGCGTGCCATTTTCTTAAGGGGCTATACCAGTGTGACACTTTAAAAAAATCGATTTTTCTGCCTTTTTCGACAGTTTATACTTTCAAGAAAATCATTATCATTTATATCATTTATATTAATATCATTTTGTCTTGCAAAAATCCATAGTTAAATCGTTAAACGCGTTTTTCGCGAAATGAGATTTTTCGAATTTGCTGACATTGTAACTCAAAGAGCAATTATCCGATTGACTTGAAATTTGAACTGAGTACTCTTTAATATATTTACTCTACAATGACGTAGGATATTTTTGATTTGATGAAAATTGACGATTTGGCATTGAAAAAAACGACCATTTTATAGGCAAAAAAACAGACTTTTTTTTCATAACTACGCCATTTTGTTAGATTTCGATATTTTTCGAAAATCCTACGTCATTGTACAGGAAATACCTTCCAGTTTAACGACATTTTTTGCTTTTGCGGTTTCAGCTACTCAATCGGCCGGAATCATGTCAGCAGTGGAGGAACTTTTTTTTTGGCGCCTCCGAAGGCAGCGCATAAGTCGCTTGGATCTCAATATTTTTCTATGAAAAAATTATGTAATATAGGTCAAATATAGCCAAATATATTCATAATTTTCCGGAACATTTAATTGAGTACTTTTCTTCTAAAAAATACTCAATTGAATATATTTCTATGAAAATTAGCTTTATTATTTGTATGAAAAATGAAAAAAGCAATATAAATAAATTATATCTCAATATTTCTCTATGAAAAAATTATGTATTATAGATCAAACATAGCCAAATATATTCGTAATTTTCCGTAACATTTAATTGAGTACTTTTCTTCTAAAAAAATCCCGAAGATCACCCAAATTTTCAGCGTTCACCGTCACGTATAAACTATACATGTTCTAACTGAAAAAATGTTCGAACTTTTTTGGAAATCAAAGTCTACGGGAAGCTAGACTGCACGCCGATTCGCAGCTCCCGCGGCGACCTTAATGCAACACTCTGCCACAGCTCCGCCATTTTGATGATGAATTAATAAAAAAAAAATGTTTCGTATACTTAAATATACTATTGAATTATACCTAAAGTTTCCTAATTGTAGAATAATTATTTCTCAGTTTAAAAAATCCCTCAATATTGCTTATTTGTTTCCTGTCAAAATGTATATACCGCCTTAAGGGGGGATTGTCTTTTTTTTCGCAAAATTTACCGCTTTTTGGGAATTTTTTTGTGAAGAAAGTATACAACGGACAACTTGTGAAACTTGGCATATAGTTTTATTGATCTGTTTACTACATACAAAAAAAATTTTAAACAATTTCATAAAAAAATCCGCCTCCCACCCCCCTCGACGCGCGATGGTCCTTTTTTGATGGTGTGCACGATTTCTCAAAAACTATTCAACCGATTGCCTTCAAATTTGGACAGAATACTCAGCTGACATCCTTTTATCGTTTGATGAAGCAAAAAAGCAATACGTTTAATAGTTTTTTATTTATAACAAAAAATCGATCAATTTTTTTCGAAAAATCGATACTTCAAGTTCAAAACGTCACCAAATCGTCAATTTTTTTTTTCCCTTCATCGAACGATAGCTATATGTGTCTAAAGTAAAATGCTTTTTGGGTTTTTGTTGCAGGATGAACGTGAAGGCTGTAATCGTGCACACCATCAAAAAAGGACCATCGCGCGTCGAGGGGGGTGGGAGGCGGATTTTTTGATGAAATTGTTTAAAAATTTTTTTGTATGTAGTAAACAGATCAATAAAACTATATGCCAAGTTTCACAAGTTTTCCGTTGTATACTTTCTTCACAAAAAAATTCCCAAAAAGCGGTAAATTTGGCGAAAAAAAAAGACAATCCCCCCTTAAGTGAAATCACTAAAGTGACGATTGTTGAATAACAAAAAATGTTTTTGGTACTTGGACCTCCATGATGTTTGTTCGCACGTCTTATAATTCGATTTGACGAGCCTATTCGAGTCCTCCACATTCTAAAGTGCTCAATGTATGTTCCATAATTTTTGGGAAGCCAATTTTACGAGCACCGTTTGTTTTGGATTCATTTTAAAATTGGCGGAGTTAAATTGGGGGCGTGACTGTTGTGAAATTATCGGCGGTACAGTTTTTATATACGACAATTGCGAAGTATGATTATAAAATAAAAATGTATATATATCACGATTAAGTATATTTATATCGTAAAATATGAGAATATGTGAAATACCACTTTTTCGTATACATCTATATATACAGGTCTACTGGTTATTAGTGACAATTCCGTAAAAAAAGTTGTGGGACATATTATCCGCTATCAAATATCCGAGTAATGCTCTATACAAAAGTTAACCATTTTCTAGAACTTATTATTTTAATTTTTTTTTATAATGAGGCGGTAACTTTAAAAACTCATTTTGAAAAACTTGTATGCAATCAAGCTTTTCTATTATTTGTAGTTTCAGGACACAATAACAAAGAATTATCAACAAGAAAAAAAGACTAATTTGCAAACATTTTCGAATTAGGGGTCCGAAACTCTGCAAGTCCGATAATTATTCTTATTGTGTTGTTGGTAATTCTTTGTTACGGTGTCTTCAAGCTACAGATGATAAAAAAGGGTGATTTCATCCAACAAGTTTTTAAAATTAATTTCTACAGCTGCCTACTCCTCACTTAAAGAAAGCAATAAAAATAATAGTATCTTGAAAATGGATTGCTTTTGCATAAAGCATTACTGGCTTATTTGATAGCGGAAAACATGACCGACAACCCTTTCACGAGATCGTGACCAATAACTAATAGCTCTGAAAAAAAAAATATATATATATATATATATATATACATATATACATACAATCACAGATATAGACAAACACATATTTTCAAATATAAATAAATTATATCGACTATAATACATTTAGTATAGAATATTATTGCGATTATGAATCTTTTTCATTACTATCGCCGTTCTTTCCCAGCAGCATTTTTCCGAAACGACAAAAAAAAGCTTTCGTGGCCAAGTGTCTTAGCCATTCCGTGCATTTATTCTTCTTCTAGGCGCGCCGCGAGCTTGTCTCAACGTAGATTTTTTTTAGAATTTCTTTCCGGTGGCAAAAAAAGCAATATGGTCGTTTCACTGCGCAAGAAAGTCTTCGTCATTCTAGCTCGTGCTAGTTTACGCCATGGTGCTAATTATATATGTGCACGTATTAATCGATTCGATCTAAGATACACGACTTTGAGCGACGCGTTCGCGACGTGTATGCGAGGATAGTGTGCACATTTCTGGTCCGAGAATTTGCAACGGTTTTGAAATGGGCTCGAGGTGGAGGTATATAGAATTGCAAATGGAAAATAATTGTGGCCGCGATACAAACTACTACTACTACTACTACTACTACTAGTACTACTATATATATATATATATATATATATATATATATGTGGTGTCCCATTTAAGTTGGCACTACGAAATATCTCGAGATGGTCGGACTTTGGAAAAAAATGTTTCAAACAAAAGTTTCATAGTTTCAAGCAATGAAAATTATGGTGTTGGACATTTTTCATTTCGTGGCGATTTTCAAGGTTATTTCAAGGTCAAATTTGATTTTTCCAACGGGAACCATAATATTGTTTATTGCAAAATCATATCTTGCGTAACATAATTGGTAACTTTTGTCAAAAACATTTTTCCGTTTGACTCCTTTTTTAGAGCTATTCCAAATATTCCACGAAGTATTTGGTAAATATTTTTAATTGACTATTTGATATATCTTAAAAAATTGACGTCAAACAGCAAAAGTTTTAGACAAAAGTGACCTATGTTGTTACGCATAAAAATTATTCAGAAGTGAAAAATATTGGTTCCCACTTGAAAAACTCAAACTTGACGTTGAAATAGCTTCGGCAATTGCCACCGAGCAAAAAATATATCAACACCATAATTATTGTTACTCAAAACGATGAAACTTTTGATGGAAGTATTTTTTTCTGAAATGCCTCGTTTTCGAGACACGTCCTTGTGCCAGTTTGAACGGTACACCCTGTATAAATGGAGTATCGTTGAAATTGAACCGCGGATTAATGGAATTCCATGGCAAATGGTATAAAAAGGTCTCACGAGAATGCGCGGCTCTCCGCGAACCGGCGTCGTCGTTGCAGACGACGACGAACCACGTGTCGACGACTATTGCGTTGATGCTCTTCCGAAGTATATATAGATATATAGACGCGTATGTCGAGTCCCGACACCGCGCGATTGCACAATATTGCAAAAACGCACGAGACACGCCTTCATCTCACTCGCGATCCGTATCCTCACGGGAGGGCAGTACGAGCACCAAAAAAAACCACAAAGTACACGTCTGCGACTATCTACGCGATAATTAAGGGGCCAACTTCAAAGTCAACTTTGAAAGTTTCAAAAAATCGAAAGCAAGCAAGATTTGAAGAAATCGACGATGATGAGCAATCAGAAGGGATTTTGTGCGGTGCCCAGTGGTTCCAAACGCCGAAAAGCTGGCCAAAAATCGAAATCATCGAAAAAACGGATCGTGGTGGGTATATATAGGTTTTGGGGGTCGCTGAATCCGAATCTGATGTTAGTTTTTCGAAAAAAATGAGTCAGAAAGTCAAAAACAAGATGGCGGACCAAAAAAAATTTTTATATCAACTTTAAACAATAAAAAATGATGTTATAAGGAGTTTTTGAGGTCGCTAAATCGAAATTTGACATCAGTTTCATAAAAAAATGCAAAACAAAGTCAAAAACAATATGGCGGACCAAAAAAAAAATGATTATACTTGTAAATGATAAAACCTGTTGATTAAGGGGTTTTCGACGTCGCTGAATCAGAATTTGACATCAGTTTTTCAAAAAAATGGCAATGAAAGTGAAAAACAAGATGGCGGATCAGTTGTGTGTAATAAAAAATGAAACGACAATTTATTGTTTACAACAAATTCATTGTTTATAATGTCAAAATCATTGGTAGTATGTATACTCAACATTAAATAACTTAAACAATTTTTTTTTGACGATATTGGGCTTCGTGTAACGTAAAAATCATTTTTTTAGCCATTTTTTTAAGTAAATTTTCAAATTGCATTTTCTCAATTTCGGGCAAATTCGGGCAAAAGTTATTCGCGTCATAATTTAGTGCTATGATGCCCTTACCATATGCAATTAATTTCAGCCCGGGATCTAGCGGGACTTTCGAGAAAATGAGAAAGTAAAAGTGGCATAAAAATGACGAAATTTTGTGATTTACAAACAATAATATATAAACAATATACAAGCACTTAAAATTTCAAACAAAACGTATTTTACTAACCTCAGATATCCCTCTCTTCGAAGCAATTCACTTCACCATGAATAATTAACACTAACTTGTCTAAATTAAATGTTTAAGATCAGAATGTTAAGTCAGAAAACACGTGACATTCACGAAAATTAACCTTAACTTCACGAC
Source organism: Ophion slaviceki (assembly GCA_944452715.1). Lineage (NCBI taxonomy): Eukaryota > Metazoa > Arthropoda > Insecta > Hymenoptera > Ichneumonidae > Ophion > Ophion slaviceki. Next base: position 16,877,532 of record OX101794.1, on the reverse strand, counting down.
GCCACGCTGCCAACAAGTGTGTATTATTGGCATTGGTAATGCTGCGTTCTTAAAGTACAGGTACCAACCTAACATATGGCACACAAAAAAGTCCTATATTTAGTAACGCGATTTTCCCTATTTTTGGCCAGCTTTTCGGCGTTTGGAACCACTGTGGCGGTGCAGGAATTGACGATTGAGTTTAGGTAAGAGTTTTTCATAGTATAAACTTCAAACGCGTTTTTCTCGAAACAACGTTTTCAAAATCTAGCTCCATCGTATCTCTAAAACTAATAAACCGATTCGCTTGAAATTTGAACCACATATTATAAACATGATTCGCAACAAGATGACCCTCGATGGTTTTTCAAATTTTGATTTTTACTCTTTTTTTGCGAAAAACTGCGAAAAAAAACGCGTTTTTGAAAACTTTTTTCGTTTTTCATCTGTCATTTTTTTATTTTTTGATAAAACTTTATATCCGAGGCTCATTTTGTAGCTGGCGTCATACTGAATCTTATGGACTTTGATTTTTTTGTTTCAGACAAGCCGTTGCCGAGTTGTGATGGAGGTACCTAGCCCACCTATTTTTGAGGCGTTACGTTAAACTATAGTTTTTTACTTAAAAATGAATAAAAGTGAATTATTTTTTTTTTAAATGTATTTCATAACTTTATTTATCAAGCCGAACTACTTTTATATTCATATCTTTTATAAAATCCTCAAAAAAAAAAAATCGCGAAAACAGCCTTTTTTTCGTGGCTCCAAAGTGGACTGGCCCCTTAAGTTGACTGCGACAGATCCGTCATGCTCGTAGAAAAAAAGCTGAGCTTTTATAGCGAAGTTAACGTGTGAAATCAGTTAATTGTGGGAAACATTTTCCGCCATTTCTTTGTTTTCCCTCTGGACCACCCGAGTCCTTTTTCTTGCCTTCCAACGCATGACCAGGTGGTCAGCCACACCGGCAAGCTTTTATCGTTTTTTAAATTGTTTCCGCGCGGAAGAATGGGCTTGACGGGAAAGCGCATCACGCGAAAGTCGTTGGTGCAGAGGTAAAAGGGTCTAACCCTCATCATACTAGGCCATTTGCCCGTTTATATGTACAGGGTGTCTTGTTGTTGATGGATTTTAGTAAAAATCCCAGTTTAGTAAAAGTCCCACCGTTTTCGAGATGTTGGGCTTTGTGTTATTAAAAAAGTCTGCTTCTGATTTTTAGCATGCCATTTCTAGAAATCGATCATAACTAAACAACTTTTTAAAGTAATTGGCACGATATGCGTAGTATATTTTTTTTACACCACAGTCTGTCAAAGTCAGATGTTCGAATTGGTTTTTATAAAAATTCTGCATGACAACTTTTTGCATAAAGTTCCCTTGAGGCCTTAGGCGACTCGAGAGGCCGGAAAAATAGGCTTTTTGAGGATTTTCTTTCCACAAAAACTACAAAATAAATCGAGATTACAAAAAAGGGTGTTTATCATACATATCAGTGACTGTATACAATAATTTTTTTGAAGCGATTAATTTCAATATGGCGGCTGCGCAGCGTTTATCTCAAAACTGCATTTTTTAAGTTGGCCGGAAACATAACTCAGACTATTTTCAACCGATTCACTTGAAATGTTGAGTATATCTTGCAAACTATATTGTCTATGGAAGTACGTAGGATTTTTTTATATTGCATAGTTCATTTGTTATTAACAATTATCTGACGATTTTTTAGGCAAATTTTTGGAATGTGAAAAATTTGCCTAAAAATCAGATTCCGGACAACTTAAAAAATGCAGTTATGAAATAAACGCTGCGCTGCCGCCATTTTTAAAGTAATCGCTTTAAAGAAAATAATTGTATACAGTCACTGATATGTATGATAAACACCCTTTTTTGTAATCTCGATTCAATTTTTAGTTTTCTGAAAAAACAAATCCCCAAAAAGCCCGTTTTTTCGGCCTCTAGAGTGGCCTAACCCCTTAACATTTAAGATAGAAAATAAGACCTTTTTACATGAAACAAATAACCGAGAATATTTTTCAAAAAACCGGGACAAAAAGTTATCATTTGTAATAATGGCATGCGAAAAACCAAAAGCAGATGATTTTTATCTTGAAAACCGTGGGACTTTTACTAAACTGAAATTCCAGCATATAGTGGGACATGATCTGACCTGTCGACAGTTGCAGGATTTTCCATTCACAACAGGACATCCTATATATATATATATATATATATATATATATATATATATATATATATATGTATGTATGTTGGAATTTACTTCAAGCATCGGCTGATTATCGCTAAGTGATGATCAGCAACTGGTTAATCGTTGACGACCAACAGCTGATGACAACTGGTATTGATGATCAATAGTATTGAAGATCAATAATATTAAATGTCGATGATCACTTTCAGTGACGATAAAAAATATTGAGGTTGACATGTTCGATGATGACCTTATTGATGATCAAAAGTATTGAAGATCAATTGATGCTCAATTGCATTAATACTAAAAAACCGTCAATAGTACTGATGCTGTAAAAGCATCAATAGTATTGCTGCTCCAAAAACATCAATAGCATTGATGCTGTAAAATCATCAATAATAATGATACTGTGAAAACATCAGTTGTATCGATGCTGTGAAAACATCAATATTATTGCTGCTGTAAAAACATCAATAGTATCAATGCTGTAAAAACACCTATAATATCGATGCTGTAAAAACACCTATAATATCGATGCTGTAAAAACATCAATAGTATTGCTGCTCCAAAACATCAATAGTATTGATGCTGTAAAACATCAATAGTATTGATGCTGTAAAACATCAATAGTATTGATGCTGTAAAACATCAATAGTATTGATGCTGTAAAACATCAATAGTATTGATGCTGTAAAACATCAATAGTATTGATGCTGTAAAACATCAATATCATCAGTGCTGAAAACTCCTCAAAAGTATCGAAACGTTCAATAAAAACAAGCGGTTCGAAAATTCGCCCGGGCTGAAATTCCATCCTGGGTCATGCGTTCTTCCTTACGTCTGGCCAGCACAGCAGAAAGCGCAAAACTAATTGATCAAGCTGTCGCAGCGATGGCAGGTCTTGGGCAGGTCGGGGTGGAAGGTTTGTGTGGGGCTCGGATATTCGGGACAAAAGCTTCGAGGGTCAAATGGGCTCACGAACTTATCTCGTGAATGGGGGGTGGAGGGGGGGGGGCAATAATAAGCGTAGGTTGCGGAACAAGGATCGAGCTAATATTATTTTACGAACGAACCGTTTACGTTGACCAGCGAGGGGCCGAACATGTAGTGGCCCGGATATACGTATAGCTCGGGTGCCGGTGGTACAGGCACGTGGGTCACGTGGAGTTGTTGCGCTAGGGCCGTTTCCAGATAACTCTCGGAATTGTTAAGCGGAGCCGGCTGCTGATGGTTTTGCTGCTGGACAACCGTCCCTTCTTCTTCGGGCTCACCCGTTGACGACGTCCCGTTCGTTATCCCGTTCTGCTGCGGCTCTGCGCCACTGTCGCTCGGCTGTTCCGCCGCAACTTCCTGGCCACTTTCCGCCCAACTTGTCGAGCTATCGTCCGCGTTGTTCTCACGATTGGACGACTCGTCGATGCCGTTCGAATTCTCGCACGGCACCGCTGTCAGCGGCAATCCCGCCTCGTCGACCAACGTTGGATATTGGCCGAATTGCGGCGTCTACGAATTAAGCGAAATATCAATTAAGGGGCTGCTCTACCTAGGTGCGTCGTAATATTGCATTTTTCAAAAATCCTTTTATTCAATAGTATCACCTTTAAGCTATATTACCTGAAAATATTGAAATGTTTCTAAAATTGAAGTATTTCTAAAATAACATTTTTAGAGTGAAATATTTCTAAATAAAAATATTTATAAAATTGAAATATTTCTAAAATAGAAATATTTCTAAAATTCAAGAGCACCTTACATCAAACTTTAAACGCGTGTTTATCGAAACATTGTTTTCGAAGTCGGTGGACGTGATATCTCGAGAAACACTCGATCGATTATTTCTAAATTTACAGGAGATACGATGAGAAACATTTAAAGGTCGTTGACGATCATACTTTTTCCAAATCGATCTCCTTTTTTTTTAAGTTACGGAAAAATGACGACTTTTTTCATAGATTTTGTACGGTAGAATTTCAATTCGTCGCCACTTTGTTAAAACGGAATGATATTAAAAATCGACGATCGTCAACGACTCGTATTTATTGATAACTTGAATAACCCATTTTGCGTTTAGATTTCAGATAGACCGTTTAAGGTGGAGAGTGTCCACCGCCAAACATCGCGAAAAAAATGTCATTATCCACCGTCGGTCATGTTTTTGTTGTTTCTTCTTTATTTTTTGGTGATTTTTTTGCTCTCAATATGTGTGTGTATATATATATATATATATATATATATATATATATATATATATATATATACACCTTTGTGTTAAAAAAATGCGTTTCTTTTTTACTAGGACATTTTTGGAATTTGAACATTTTTTCGGGCCTCTAGATAAATGCAGCCCCTTAATTAATTCAATAGAAAGGTAGATGAGGACGAAAGGGGTCCAACGAAAAATGGAATTGCAAGTGATTTTTCGGTTGTTTTTACTCGTGGCCGACGAAAAAGAAACATTTATGCAGGCGAAAAACAAATTCAGTTGTTTTTTTCGCCCGTAAAAAATAACGTAATACTTCGTCGTACTCTAATGTCATGATGTTTTTGAAGTGATGTCTGCAGCTTGACCATGCAATGGTATTTTGTGGTAAGGAAGAAGACTGGCATTGATGGATTATTAAAGAATTAAGGGAAGGTTCTGCCTTGTTGGGCCAAAAAATGTTCGATTTTTCACCAATTTTTTATGCGAAAAGTATTAAATATAGAATGTTGATGTTTGGTATCTCGACTAAGCGGTCTTTATTGAACATCAAAATATTTTTTACAGTTATTTTTTATACGTAGAATCAAAAAGAAAAATTGAAAAATAAAAAAATAGTGAGCGTTCGGAAGGAAGTTTGTTCTTTTTCCCAAAAATTTTCGCAGCTTTTTGCTCACTATTTTTTTATTTTTCAATTTTTCTTCTTGTATCTAGGTCAACTTATACACAATATTGTACAAGGTAAAAATATGTTTGATTTTTTTGCTTCAGATCACCTGTCCGGGACTTAGGACTTTCGCAAGCGAAGAATGTCGTCGCCCGCGCACCGACATACGTGGCTCCTCCCACTCCCACCACCATGTTTTGTCAAACTTTAAAAAATATTTTGATGTTCAATAAAGAACACTTAGTCAATATACCAAATATCAACATTCTATATTTAATACTTTTCGCATAAAAAATTGGTGAAAAATCGATCATTTTTTGACACAACAAGGCAGAACTTTCCCTTATGGTAGTCGGGCCAGTGTTCGTCAGGGTCCCAGTGATCGTCATGTTTACACATGAGATAAGTATTTTAAGATAATAACGAGTCGTTCGTGCAGATCTGTGATATATTAGCATCCAGGAGGTTTTTACTACGTTGTATTTCAATGTCAGACTCGTAAGTATACGTGTTCAAGAATGATCAAATCAAATATATTCAGCTAAGGCTGGAGGTTAAAGTGAACCGTGTCTCGTCTCGGGTGATTTGAGAATTCCTGAGGACTTGCGCGCGGTAAATTCGCTTCAAGTTATAAATAAGAATCTTAGTTTTGCGTTCATCATTGCAAATTATAGTTTTACGCTAATTTCAACGAGTTTTCATACACGACGATTACCGGTTCAGCAATGTAAACGCTCCGTCGATTGATCACCACGGCTGTCGATAACTGGGACAAGGTTGGCAAAAAAAATCTCATGAATCGAATATCTATTCATAGAAAATCAGAAAAGAAATATTGGGTCCGCAATTAGCATTGTCTGAAGAATCCACGGACCAGTAATCGTCACACACATATTCGCTATAGTAAAAAGATATACACATAAATAGACGTTGTCGATTACTGGGTCGTGACCGTGTCGATAACTGGGTACGTCTCGAACACAGACGAACACAACCCGAACGAAAAAATATTATAAATCCTTTTATGATAAAATGGTTGTTTGTAGTAATTGAAAATGAGTTAAAATTGAATTTGTACTTAATAGTCATAATTATTTTTTTTGTATTAATAAAATTATATGTAAGAGAAATTTGTGTCTTAAACGGTTTGTTAAACGTTTGAATAAAAAACAAAAAGTTAGTGACCGAGTGACTAAAAATTATTCTGCAGTCCTATAAGCAGAGACAATTGCGTCAGCAAAGGCCTACGGACCTTTGCATAATTAGTTAAGGGGTCTTCTCTTTTTAGACGCTAAAAAAGGCTAATTTTATGCATTTCTTCGATAGGTTTATGTTATAGATATTGAAATAAAAGTTGTTGCATAAGTACACCTTCGAAATACATTTAAAAAAATGTATTTATTTAAGTCACTCTTTATAGACGAAAATGGTAGTTAAAAAAATGTCCTAGAAAAATTGTAGGTCTGCGCTGTTGATGAAATCTCGGAAATGGATCATCCGAAGCAAAAAAATCAAACGGTTTTAGATTCAGTATGTTAATGGCTATAGCGCATATCATACGATTTTTCATATATGCAAAAAAAAACAATATGGCGGACATTTTTCGAAAAAAACAAACGTGTTTTTCACCGTTTTTGGCGAAAAAAATAGTAAATATCAAAATTTTTGTTGAAATTGGTTGAATGTGGTTGAAATTCCATAAGGATCGGTTCAGTAGTTTAGACGATTTTATCAACAAGCCGTCGGAAAACGTTGTTTTGAGAAAAACGCGTTTAAAGTTTGTTTGGGTTACATAAATACATAAATTTGTTTTCTAAACGTATTTCGAAAGTGTATTTATTAAGGAGCTATACCAGTGTGACACTTGAAAAAAATCGATATGTCGCCTTTTTCGACAGTTTATACTTTCAAGAATATCATTATCATTTATATCATTTATATCATTTATATCAATATAATTTTATCTTGCAAAAATCGATAGTTACATCTTTAAACGCGTTTATCTCGAAATGAGATTATTCAAATTTGCTGACATTGTAACTCAAAGAGCAATTATCCGATTGACTTGAAATTTGAACTGAATACTCTCGAATATATTCACTCCACAATGACGTAGGATATTTTTGATTGGATGAAAATTGACGATTTGGCATTGAAAAAAACGACCATTTTATAGGCAAGAAAACAGACTTTTTGTTCATAACTACGCCATTTTGTTAGATTTTGATATTTTTCGAAAATCCTACGTCATTGTACAGGAAATACCTTCCAGTTTAACGACATTTTTTCCTTTTTCGGTTTCAGCTACTCAATCGGCCGGAATCATGTCAGCAGTGGAGGACCTTTTTTTTTGGCGCCTCCGAAGGCAGCGCATAAGTCGCTTGGATCTCGATATTTTTCTATGAAAAAATTATGTAATATAGGTGAAATATAGCCGAATATATTCTTAATTTTCCGGAACATTTATTTGAGTACTTTTCTTCCAAAAAATACTCAATTAAATATATTTCTATGAAAATTAGCTTTATTATTTATATGAATAATGAAAAAAGCAATATAAATAAATTATATCTCAATATTTTTCCATGAAAAAATTATGTATTATAGATCAAACATAGCCAAAATATATTCGTAATTTTCCGAAACATTTAATTGAGTACTTTTCTTCCAAAAAATTCCCGAAAATCACCCAAATTTTCAGCGTTCACACTGGTGTAGCCCCTTAAGTGTGACAACTTTTATATCAATACCCATAATATAAACCTGTCAAAAAAATGCTCGAAAATAGCCTTTTTTAGCGTCGAAAGTGAGAAGACCCCTTAAGGCAGTTTGAACGCATCTGAGGTGGTGGGACGTTCACATGGCGATTACTAGACCAGTCATGGCGGCATGCCGATCACCCGTACAATAGCGTCTTACAACCTTTACGAAATATTGTCTCGAAAATTAGGCACGAGAATTTCACCGCAACGTTCTTTTTCGTAGTAAAAAAAAACTGAGAAAGAATGACTCAAAATAACTTCTACTCTCTTTCCAAGTTGAGCCATATCAATTTGCAAAGCCGAGCGATCTGCTTAAGGTGACGATTACTGGGGAAACTTACGCTCGTTCCAAATAAACAAATTTCAACACTCATATCTACAATTAAATTTAAACAAACAATTAAATAAAAAATTGATATGATAATATACTGATATACAGCTGCACAGTGGCCAAAGAGCAGCGCCGTCGGAAGTTCACCTGATAGTCCACGACGCAGTACTGCTCGTTGCCGTATTTCGGGACGAATTCAGGATTGACCCATTCGATTGGACGGAGGGGAACTGGTCCGCATGGGACTGCGGTCAGTACGTTGTGCATCGGTGGTCCTCCCGGGACTCCGGGATCTACCACCATCACCGGATACTCGTAGTAGTAACCGGTCCCGTGATCGTAAAACGTGCCGTACGTCATTTGTAAGCCGGAATTCATCATCGCTGGATACTCCTCGGCGCCGTTCTCCTTGCAGTCCAGCAGTTGTTGGTCCTCGGTTGTTTCGCTACCATCTGCGCGTAAAAATGCAAGTTTGTTAAAGGGCTACAACCACCTTGGTGCGTCAAAAAATTGCATTTTGAAAAAAATATTTTTTTTCGATGGTATCACCATTTAGGTACATTCCCTGAAAATTTCATTAGAATATTCCTAAAATTGAATGAGCTACAGCTTCTAACAGTCGGCCGGGCGAGCGGTACCAGCAACATACTTCAAACTTGAAACGCGTTTTTTCGTACAGTCCTGCTGTATATTGGAATCGGAAAAAAATTGTAGGTGCCGCGGGTGCTGAATCCAAGTTTGCCTAAAAATCGGGGTGTAGGGTTTTTTTAGGGGATGAAAGGGGATGGAAGTGGATTAACACCAAACTACAACCCCCACGAGGTCGGCGCCGGGAGACAAAATGTTCAGAATAATCCGGGCTTTATTTTTGTCCACAGCGCCGAAGTCGTGGAAGTTCATTTTGGGGGTGAAAAAGTGGGGTGAAATTTTGAAAAATCAGTTTTCGTTCGATAACTCTTCAGGAAAAATTCATACAATTTTTGTTCAAATGGGAACGTTGTAGTTCTTGAAAAGACGCGTCGATTGGGTATTCGATCAACCCTCTCCGAATATATCTTCACCCCCAAAATAATTGTTGAACTATAAAAAAAAATTGATTATTGAATAACTCATAAACAATCGATTTTTCGGGGATGGTTTAAATGTACTAAATGTAGAGAATAATTTTCCCTATATCTTTGTTCCTATGGACCACTCTTGAATTTTGCTTTTTCGAACCCCTCTCAGGGGTTGAAAATTCAGAATGAAATTCCGGGACAACTATTGAACGAAAATAAAGAGACACGAGTTTGGCGCTGTGGACAAAAATGTAGCTGAGGGTTCAAGCTACAAATTCTTCCACAGTGCTAAATTCGTGCGGTCAATCGTTTTCGCACAATTTCATTTTGAATTTCCAATCCCCGAGGGGGGTTGGGAAATCAAAATTCAAGGGTGGTCCATAGGAACAAAAATATAGGGAAAATTATTCTCTACATTTTGTACATTTAAACCATCCCCGAAAAATCGATTGTTTATGAGTTATTCAATAATCAATTTTTTTTATAGTTCAACAATTATTTTGGGGGTAAAGATATTTTCGGAGAGGGTTGATCGAATACCCAATCGACGCGTCTTTTCAAGAACTACAACGTTCCCATTTGAACAAAAATTGTATGAATTTTTCCTGAAGAGTTATCGAACGAAAACTGATTTTTCAAAATTTCACCCAACTTTTTTACTCCCAAAATCAACTTCCACGACTTCGGCGCTGTGGACAAAACTAAAGCCTGGATTTTTCTGCACATTTCGTCTCACGGCGCCGACCTCGTAGGGGTTGTAGTTTGGTCTTAATCCACCCTCATCCCCCTTCATCCCCTAAAAAAACCCTACACCCCGATTTTTAGGCAAACTTGGATTTAGCACCCGCGGCACCTACAATATCACCTGTCAAAAAATTAGCCTTCTAATTTCTTCCGATTACTGGGTTTTTCAGCGACAGCACGACTGCACTATTTCTCGAAACGCTGTTTTCAAACTCGGTGGACATGATATCTCGAGAACCACTTGATGGATTCGTCTTCAAATTTACAGGAGATACGTTGAGAAACGTTTAAAGGTCAATGACGATCTCAGTTTTTCAAAATTGATCTTCATTTTTCAATATTAGGACGCTGAATAAGTTCTCGCGATTTTCCAACAGATGGCGTTACCGGAACGGCGTGCGTGTAGCTTAAAATGGCAAGTATTATAAGCAAGCTTGAAATACGGATGTTTCCAGTACCCAAAAATAAAAGAAATATCGTCACGAGGTGATAGCTTGTAATTAAAGCGATGCTCGGAAGTGCCTATTTTATTTCATTTTGGTGAAAATTGTAGATAAATTTAGATAAATAAATTGTAAAAAAATATCTATAAGGCGACGCTCTAAGCTCGCTGCTTGTACTAGGCTGTTGCTGTTTACTTTGTCTCAGAATACAATTTACGAGGTTTATCGATTGATTTTGAATTTTACTCGAACTGTAATAACGGAGACTGGATTCGTGAAGGCGAATAGTTTGAATTTGCCTAGGGTTGACTGCATAATGGTGGTCAATTTCTTTACAAACACCAACGACTTCTGCTCCGCAGAATTCAGACACATCAAGACCTCCATGTAGGTGTACCCTAAATAATTGTTATTTGTGCAACAAATAATGTATATAGCATCAATAATGTTACAAACGCTGTAATAATTCGAACAAGTTTTTGAGGTTATGCTTCGTTTTACAACTTGTTTTGTTTTATTTCATTGCAGGACTACAAGACAGTCATACGGTGATGAATAGAATTTAGAATTCATCCTTGAACTTATTAATTCTTAAATATTTGTCACTGTGTTTGTTCAGAGACCCGTATTTCGCAGAATATGACGTCACGAGCTGTCAAATGACACATGGGCGTTTTGGCGCGTGTTTTTGAAACGGTCGAGTTAAAACGATATTATTGAAGAATTTGCTGCACGTAAATACATAAAATAAATATATAGAGGTATATTATGCATATGTGAAGGATTTTAAACACTTTCTCAAAAGTAGGCAACATTCCTATTCAGCAGATGTCATTTGGCCGAAGTGTGAACAACTTTTTTTTGCGGGGAATTTTACTGCACTAGTTTATTTTTAAAAAATCTGCAGCTGAAGCACACGGCATTCTTGTTGAGACTTACGGCGACTATGCACTGTCGAAAACAACATGCAGAGATTGGTTTAAACGCTTAAAAATAACGATTTAGATGTGTTGAATGGAGGCATGGCTCCATGGAGACTCGTGTCAGACGCTAGCCGAACTTACAGAATCATTAGGAGTTGGTCACACAACAGTTTCAAAACGGTTCAAAGCATTAGGATAGATTTTCTTAAACGAAGCATTCATTTTTACGAAAAAAAAAACAGTGAGGACGTATGCAACATCCCAATAGTTATGTCAAATTGACGACTTTTTTCATAGATTTTGTACGCTCGAGAGTCAATTCGTCGTCACGTATGGAAAATAATATTTAAAGAATCGACGATCGTCAACGACTCGTATTTATTGTTAACTTGAATGACCCGTTAGCTTTTTTGATATGCGGTTGAAGTTTGAATCGTTGGAATGCAATGAAAATTAATATTTCAGAATTCCTGTAATTTCTTTTGGCAAATTTTGCCGACGAAAATCCCGCGACTGTTTTTTTAAGATATTTATTTTGCGATCTATAAATGTGTAAAAAAATTCTATAACAATAAAAATAAGTAAAATAAAATGTCAAGAAGAGCTTTCGTTGCATTCCAACGATGTAAACTTCAACACCATTTTTTGATTCCGGATGGACCGTTAAAGCTGGAGAGTGTCCACTGCCAAACGCCGCGAAATAAAATGTCACCATCTGCCGGCGGCCATGTTTTTGTTGTTTTTCTGTATTTTTTGGCGATTTTTTTGAATGCTCTCAATATACAGGGTGTCCTGTTATAAATGGATAATCCTGCAACGGTCGATAGGTCTGATCATGCCCTACTATATGCTGGAACTTCAGTTCAGTAAAAGTCCCACGGTTTTCGATATAAAAATCATCTGCTTTTGGTTTTTCGCATGGCATTTCTACAAATGATAACTTTTATGACCCGGTTTAAAAAAAAAATGCTCTCGGGTATTTGTTTTATCTAGAAAACTCTTCTTTTCAACCTTAAATGTTAAGGAAACTTTATGAAAAAAGTTCTTATGCAGAATTTTCATACAAACCAATTCGATCATCTGACTTTGGTAGCCTGCGGTGTAAAAAAAAATGTACTACGCATATCGTGCCAATTACTTAAAAAAGTTGCTTAGTTATTGTCGATTCATATCATTCGTAGAAATCGCATGCGAAAAACCAAAAGCAGATGATTTCTTTTAAGCCCTTAGGCCACCGTAACGGGTATAAAATCATGTGTGAATTTAACAATTTTTTTTCGTATGAAAAAGTGATTCACTCATAAAATTATTTACACATCTATTTAGTATGAATATCAAGCTGTTAGAAAATATATATATTTTTTTTCGATGTACAAAATGACCGACTACTCGAAACTTCTCGAAACAGCTTTTTTTCAATTGGCGTGACAAATAAATTCAACAATTTTCACTCGGTTTACTTCAAATTTAAAAGTTATGTTCCTAATTGCATTTCGCAGAGAAGTACGTACGGAATTGCTGATTAATCGAAAACTTGTCATTTTATGAGCAGTTTATGAGCAGTTATAACGAAATTTTTCACTAAAAATTCATTTCCTAACGGGGTCCTCTAGTTTCTCGGGTCGAAAAAATCGATTATTTTTTTTTCATAAATGACATCTACAAAATGTGTAGAAAATGTGTAGGAAGGCCTATTGTATGGTCCCGGCATAGCAGATTGACGGTGAGATGAAATTTTTAGTATAAATCACATGCGCGAACTTGCAAACGCGTTTTTCTCGAAACACCATTTTTCGAAACGGTGACCACGATATTTCAGAAACTACTGCACCGATCTTGTTCAAATTTATACAGCATCTTTAATATGTTACAAGCCAGCGATTGAGCTAGGATTATCTTGATTGCTTCGATAGTTTTTTTTTGTACGAGCGAAAAACTTAAGAAAAAATGAGTAAAAAATAGAATGTAACTTTCAAAAGTGTATAAAAAAGTCAATTTTTGTAATTTAGAATTCACTCTAGTTCAATCGCTAGTCTTAAATATGAAGATTAAAATGCCGTTTGGTTTTTTGATTTCCGATAAGCAGAACAGCCGCAATCTTGGTCACCGTCAAGCACCTCCTTTTACTTGATGTCTTCCTGTCGGCCACTATAACGTTTATTCTATTATATATTTTGACTTCAAAAAATTTGTAAAGCTTATTTAAATGTTAATAAAGATTACGCAAAAACAATGAGATTGATTATTTCGATGCTTTGCCCGTAAAAAATTATTGAAAAAGCCGTAAAAAACTGCCGAGAAACTAGAGGACCCCGTTAAGTTCAAATACCTACAACTTTTGAATAAAACAATATTTTTTAAATTCCGCACGTACTTCCCTAGGTATTCTAATGTAGATTGACGAGAATTTTTGTTTTTTGTTCTAGGTAAAAAATTGTGGATGCTAAATGTCACTCCGCGGAGCGCCTAAAAAAAAATTCTTACAGCTTGATATTCATACTAAATAAATGTGTAATCAATTTTATGTGTGAATCACTTTTGCATACGAAAAAAATTGTTAAATTCGCAGATAATTTTTACCCGTGACTGTGGCCCAAGGCCTTAATAACACAAAGCCCAAAATTTCGAAAACCGTGGGACTTTTACTAAACTGAAATTCCAGCATATAGTAGGACATGATCTGACCTATCGACAATTGCAGGATTATCCATTCATACCTATGTATCAAAAAATGCGTTTTTTCTTCACCACCCGTTTGCCAAATTTTTTTTTCGGAATTCGGACGTTTTCATCGAGCCTCTAGGTAGATGTGGCCCTTCAATTGATTTTTCTACGGTGTCGAAGTTTGCATCGTTGGAATGCTTCTACATTTTTTCATTCTTATTGCTATCCAAACCCCTTTTTTCCAAGTTTAGGATATGGAACCCCATGAGGATTTTCAAGAATATCTCCGTGATTTTTGTAGCCTAAATGTGCCAAAAAAATTGGGCAAGACGAAAAAAATTATATATTTTCGTTGCATCCCAACGATGCAAACTTCGATACCATGTTTGTTACGCGCGAGGAAGAAAGAGACGTTGAAAAAGATTGCCAGGAAGACAAAGTACCTGCGGTGGAGTGCGAGGCTGATTGGCTTTCGGTGGTCGAGGGGGTCGCGCTCGTGCTGGCCGTGCTCGCCCAAACCTTTTTCCGCGACAGATAGCCCTTCTTGAACAGCACATCCTGCCGGGGCGTCGTGATCCTCGTGTACTCGTTCTCGTTGAATATGACCTTAGGCTGGGCACGGGAACCACCGGAATCCTCGCGCCTCGAGTTCGAGACGGCGCTCGCGTAATCGCTCGCGTAGTCGCTCGTCGCACTTCCAGCCGAGTCCGTACGCCCGGTCTTGTGACCCGGCTGGCCGTTTTTCGAACTCGTACCATTCTCCTGGCTCTTCGAAACGTAGCCGTTTCGTATTTCCGCCTCCTCGTCCTCCTCGCCCGGTGGAGCTGCGAACATGTAACGCCACACGAATGTTCGTTAACGTCAACTTTAACGACTGCAAAATTCTCTTTTATATATCTAATCTAATCTAATTTTTTATATATTAAATGTATTTCATATTTCATAATTAAATTATGAAAATTATTTTTTCATTTATCTATTTCAGTTATTTCATCAATTATAATATTTTACCATCGGTTAGTGTAATAACATTATAATCTTTTATTTTTATCATTCCTTTATTTTGATTATTACCGAAATTCTCGTCGATCACATTCCACTATTTAATATACGATTACATTACTATCCAATTTTCGCATACAATATTATTATCGAAATTTTCATTTCTTTGTTGTCCATTTTTTTAAATTGTCACCGAAAATCTTTATTTCGCATCTTTACGTTGTAAATCTCTGATGAAAATCCCGAAAAAGATACGTGGGATTTTGGTAACCAAAATGAGCCAAGAAATAGAATGTAAAAAAACCTCACTTTCATTATATTCTAATTCAAACGTACTTAAGGGGTTACCCCCACTTGCGATTTTGAAAAAATCGATTTTTTTTAAATTGCATTAATTTGAAGTATAAGTATCCGGGCCCATACTTCTGTATGGGCCCGGAATAGATGACTCTATGTAAGTTTACAAAAAAAAATATTTTCTTCGTGTAAACTGAAATTGAAACTTTAAACGCGTTTTTCTCAAAATGGCATTTCTGAAGTCGGTGACCAAGATTACTCGAACACTAATGAACCGATCTTCTTGAAATTTTGCAGGCTTATTTAATACATAAAAATGTAGTCTTTAATCGTTCGATTTTTTTTTCGAAAAAAAATGGTCGTTTTATAGCCAAAAAACGGCCGTTTTTTTTTTCGTTAAAATCGAACCATTAACTTTGACTGTCCGCCATTTTGTGAAAAATGAATATTTTTTAAAATCCTTCGATTAAAGACTAGTTTATACTTATATTTGACTAAATCCATCCGCATTTTTTTTTCAGATGATCCACTTCGCCGCAATGTTGGTCATCGCAAACCGTGTATGTAAAAACATTATTTCATTGACGGCCATTTGACACTAAACAATGTAATATTTTTCAATAAAAAAATGACTGAAAGTTCTTCAAGATGTGTTCTTTAAGATGGTATATTGATCGATTAAAAAAGTTTTGTAGTTTTCTTTTAAAAAATTCATGAAAAAGGCCTTTTTTGCGCTACAAGTGGGGGTAACGCCTTAAACGTATCTTCATGTTTGTTATAAAATAACCTTGCAAAATGCAAGTGAATTATTACCAATGTGTTCGAACTATTTAGAATGGAGTTTTGTAAAGAATCCGTACGGTAAATTCAAGTTTGGTGGAAAAGTAGAAAACAAAAAACAATCTATATATATATATATATATATATATATATATATATATACACAGGGGTACTGTGGTTATTGGTCACAATCCCGCGAAAGGGTTGTAGGACATGTTTTCCCAGTGATGCGTTACGCAAAAGTGAATCATTTTCGAGATATTATAATGTTTTTTAAAGTTAGGGGTACCCCACTTTAAAAATTAATTGAAAGAAACTGTTGTAGGGAATCAAACTTTTATTGTTATTTGTAGTTCGAGGCATAATAACAAATAATTATCAACAATAAAATGAGAATGATGTGCAAACATTTCTGAACTAGGGGTCCAAAACTCTGCAAGTCCAATAATTATTCTTATTTTGTCGTTGATTATTCTTTGCTACTGTGTCCTCAAACTACAAATAATGTGAAAAGTTTGATTCCATACAACAGGCTGTTTTTAATTAATTTTTTAAATTGTCTACACCTCACTTTGAGAAAAAAAAATTAATGCCAGCTCGAAAATCGTTCACTTTTGCATAAAGCATTAGTGTTGTTTGAAAGCGGAAAACATATCCTACAACCCGTTCACCGGATCGTGACCAATAACCAGTAACCCTGTATATATACACATAATTGTTTTATTCTATTTATGTATTATATCATTTAATAATAATCGTAATATAATAAATAAACAAAATAAAACATATTTCCGTGTGCGTGTATATATGTATACCTGAGTGTATCTCCATGTTTGTTTGTCAAAATTTCAATAAATCATCATCAATTTGTTTGAATTATTTTGAATACATTTTTGGGAAAAATCGGTCCGGTCAATTGTACATATGATGGAAAAGTGGAAGACCAAAAAAAAACCAACATACATACACGCATAATTATTTTTTTCTGTTTTATAATAAATATCCATATATGGCTATGTTTTATATAAATATTATATATATGGCTGCATGCGGGGTCGATCGGACCCCATACTTTTTTTTCAGATCGTTGTATTTCGGTGAATATGATTTTTTTTAAATCCTCGTATTTTGTAGTCAATGATCCTTACGTTATGACCCAACATTTGTTTTTTTCTTAAGTAAAACAACACCGCAGTGCCCATACATTCGTTCAAAGTGGGAGATGCGTTGAAAAATACGTGCTTGCACGAAAAAGAAATGGGCTCAAAACGACCCAGTGTGCAGTCGAAGGATTATTTATTATAGAACAATACAACAAATAATATAACGTCATGAATAAATAATAAAATAAACAACAAATCAAATAAAAATAAATAAACAATGTAATAAATGAAATAGAAATGTATTCTTGTGTATGTACATATATACACACCGAGCAATTCTAGTGTCACGTATGAGAATATAGCACAATTATCTGGGCCGCGATTGTGTCACGCGAGATGAGGACCACTAGTAGAAATTGCACACGGACGAGCGTTTTTTTCTCTCTCCTTCGAGACACACCGCAATCGCAACCCAGTGACCACGGGGCAGTTATAGAAAGAGTCGCGCACATCGTCATCCACAGACAAGTCAATGCTATAGAGCGATACGAATGGGATTGCGCCACACGTTTTCATGCCGCGATTCTTTCTGGCACCGGACTCTCATCGACGTGCTCGATTAATCATCCCGGTGTCTCAAACATCGAATCCTCTTGTTTATCTTTACTTTCAATTCGATACTTTGATGCGCAAGGTTGAAGGGTCGAACTGGCAGTGACATCCGACAGTAATTGGGTCAAATGTATTTGGGAATTGACGGAACACGCACGAACGTCAGCCCGATAAACGGTCGAATTGCGATTTTGGGCGATCGATGCTATTTCGATGGTTGGGAACGTAGCGAGAAACTGTTCGAACGAAGTGTCGATTTTAGGGGGAAAATTATTTGTTGGGTTGACTCTACGAACTGCTCTCTCTCTCTCTCTCTCTCTCTCTCTCTCTCTCTCTCTCTCTCTCTCTCTCCTTCCCTCCCTCAAAAATGATTTTTCAAAATAAAGAAATAATTTTCACAAAAAGAAACAGCGAGAACTTATTCAACATTCCTATATATATATATATATATATATATATATTCCATTTTCGAGATATTTTCATTATTACATCATATTAAAATGAGAGGTAGGCAACTTTAAGAATGAATTTCAACAAAACTGTTTTATGGAATCAAACTTGTTTTACTATTTATAGTATGAGGGCACAACAACAAAGAATTATCGATAATAAAATAAGAACAATCTGCAAACATTTTTTAATTAGAGGTCCAAAACTGCAAGTCTAATAATTATTCTTATTTTATTGTTGATAATTTTTTGTTACTAAGTCCTAAAACTACAAATAATTTTTAAAAAAGTTTAATTTCATGCACCAGTTCAAAAAAAATAATAATATCCCGAAAATTGTTCATTTTGCCAAAAGTATTGTTGGGTTATTTTATAGCGGAAAACATGTCCTACAATCTTTTCCCATAAATGAATATTTATAAACACAAACAGTTTTAAAAAAATAGCATTCCTAGAGTTACTACAGGCATTCAACTATATTAGTTACGCCCTCTCCTTCGCCAACAATTTAAGGGGTTAGGCCACTCTAGAGGCCGAAAAATAGGCTTTTTGGCGATTTTTTTCTTCAGAAAAACTACACAAATCGAGATTACAAAAAAGACGTTTATTATACATATCAGTGACTGTATACAATATTTTTTTTGGGAGCGATTCATTTCAAAATGGCGGCTGGGCGGCGTTTATCTCAAAACTGCATTTTTTAAGTTGGCCGGAAACATAACTCAGACAATTTTCAACCGATTCACTTGAAATGTTGAATATATCTTGACAAATACATTGTCTATAGAAGTACTTAGGATTTTTTTTATATTGCATAGTTCATTTGTTATTAACAATTTGCGGCCAACTTAAAAAATGCAGTTTTGAGATAAACGCTCCACAGCCACCATTTTGAAATTAATCGCTTCACAAAAATTATTGTATACAGTCACTGATATGTATGATAAACACCCTTTTTTGTAAATTCGATTTATTTTGTAGTTTATCTGAAAAAAAATCCCTAAAAAGCCTATTTGTTTGGCCTCTAGAGTGGCCTAAGGCCTTAATCAAGTATACATGTATGCAAGTATAAATGTAAAGATTCGGGTCCAATATAGTATTCTCAATTAGAATGAGCATATGTACATTTATATTAATATATATACACACATACACATATACAGGGTGTCCTGTTATGAATGGATAATCCTGCAACTGTCGATAGGTCAGATCATGTCCTACTATATGCTGGATTTTTTTCGGTTTTCGAGATTTTGGGCAATATGTTATTTTTTGAAAAAAATCATCTGCTTTTGGTTTTTCGCGTGCTATTTCTACAAATGATATGAATCGACAATAACTAAGCAACTTTTTTAATTGGCACGATATTGCGTAGTACATTGTTTTTACACCGCCAGCTATCAAAGTCAGATGTTCGAATTGGTTTGTATGAAAATTCTGCATAAGATCTTTTTTCATGAAATTTCCTCGACATTTAAGGTTAAAAAGAAGACTTTCCTAGATGAGACAAATAACCAAGGATATTTTTCGAAAAACCGGGTCAAAATAAGTTATCATTTGTAGAAATGGCACGCGAAAAACCAAAAGCAGATAATTTTTATCTCGAAAACCGAGGTACTTTAAGGCGGGATATACATTTAGACAGGAAAAAATCAGCAATATTGAGAGATTTTTTAAAGTAGGAAATAATTATTCTACAATTATGAAACTTTAGGTATAGTTCAATAGTATATTTAAGTATACAAAACAATTTTTTTCGCAGGGGGAGTTGAGAATCGGCGTGCAGTCTAGCTTCCCGTAGACTTTGATTTGCAAAAAAGTTCAAACATTTTTTCAGTTAGAACATGTATGGTTTCTATGTGACGGTAATTAAAATGAAGAAAATGCAAATTAAAAAAAATGGCACGCATTTACAAAAAAAAATCGACATTTCTGTTAAATGTGGATTAAAAAAGTCGGGTTTTTTCCAATTTTTCAAAAACAATTCTCGTCAAGTAGAAGGTACCAATATTATCAATATTTCTACCAAGTATCAACTCAATCGACTTGATAGTTTTTGAGTAATCCTGCACGCCAATTTCGATAATGCAGTTTTGAGAAAAACGCGTTTGAAGTTCACGCCCGCTCCGAATCCGATGACGTTGAAGTTTGCATCGTTGAAACGCAACGAAGATGATTCTCTTTTCATTTCGCGAATTTCTTTCGGCGGATTTGAGCGATGAAAATCACGGAAACATTTTTTAGGATTCTCATTTAGCTATCTACGAAAAATTTGCCAAAAAATGATTTTGGATAAAAACGGAAATAAGAATTTGAAAAAAAAATTTCGTTGCATTCCAACGATGCAAACTTCAACCCCATCGAATCCGAGCGGTGAGGCACAGCGTTGACGGCCTTTAACGTTTCAAGTTTTTCGAATTTCGCTTTGAAACTTTAGGAAAACATTCTACATATATAGTTCTATCGTTTAACGCCTTAGGCGACAGTAACGGGTATAAAATCATGTGCGAATTTAACCCTTTTTTTCGTATGAAGAAGTGAGTCACTCATAACATTAATTACACATCTATTTGGTACGAAGATCGAGCTGTTAGAAAAAATATATATATTTTTTTCGATGTACGAAATGGCAGACTACTCGAAACTTCTCGAAACATTTTTTTTCCAATTGGCGTGACAAATAACTTCAACAATTTTCACTCGATTCACTTAAAATTTCGAAGTTATGTTCCTAATTGCATTTCGCAGAGAAGTGCGTACGGAATTTCTGATTAAGTTTTGTCCTTGAAATTTTCAAAAATCAAACCTTTGTCCTTGAAATTTTCAAAAAATCAATTTGAGCTCAATATGAGCAGCTAGAAGAAGAGGAGGGATGCCTCTATGGACCAGGCATTGCCGATTAGCGGTAATTATAAACACATTTGTGTAAACACATTACAAAACTTTAAACGGGTTTTTTCTCGAAAACACGTTTTTAAAAATGGCTGACATTCTCCTGACCGCTGTAATTAACATATCGATCTGAACTTTGGAGAGCATACTCAGAAAATATGTCTTCACGGAATGACGGATCGTTTTTTCGATAGATACATTTTTGCATTTATTATTTATCTTTTTATGCGAAAAAAAACGCGAAAATTCGATTTTTTTTAAATTGCCGCCATTTTCCGAAATTTGTACTAAACGAAAAACCCATCCGTCATTCCATGACCAAAGGGTCACAGATTGACAATATGCTTTGAATTTGTGTTTCAGATCAACAAAGAGGGGGCAGTGATGTCAGCCGTTTACCTCCCGCGATTTGAGGACCTGTTTTCGCGGAGCTGCAACGGCCGCCATTTTGGTTTTTTTTTCAAAAAAAAAATTTTTAACGTTCTGTATATCATGAATAAAAGCAAGAAAAAAACCGCACTCAAAAAGCTTTACTTGTTTCCTTTAAAAAAATAAAATGTAAACACCTGAAATATGGCACTCCAAGGACAAAGTCTCCGTTAATCGAAAACTTTTCATTTTATGAGCAGTTTGTGAGCAGTTATAACGAAATTTTTCACTGAAAATTCATTTCTTAAGTTCAAATACCTGCAACTTTTGAATAAAACAATTTTTTTTTTAATTCTGTACGTACTTCTCTAGGTACTCTAATGTAGATTGACGAGAATTTTTGTTTTTTGTTCTAGGTAAAAAATTGCGGATGCCAAAAGTCACGCCGCGGAGCGCCTAAAAAAACATAACAAAAGAAAATATTAGTAGTCGGCCATTTTGTACATCGAAAACATATATATATTTTTTCTAACATCTTGATATTCATACTAAAAAAACGTGCAATTAATTTGATGAGTGAATCACTTTTTCATACGAAAAAAATTATTGAATTCGCACATGATTTTTTACCCGTTACTGTGGCCTAACCCCTTAAAGAAAGAGAAAAGAAATCGATTTTTTGTCGTTGTAAATGTATATCTCGCCTTAACCGAACTGAGATTCCAGCATATAGTATGACGTGATCTGACCTATCGACAGTTGCAGGATCGTCCATTCCTAACAGGACGCCCTGTACATTAAGGGGTTACCCCCATTTGCGATTTTGAAAAAATCGATTTTTTTTTATTGCATTTTTTTGAAGTATAAGTATCCGGGCCCATACTTCTGTATGGGCCCGGAATAGATGACTCTATGTAAGTTTACAAAAAAATATATTTTCTTCGTGTAAACTGAAATTGAAACTTTAAACGCGTTTTTCTCAAAATGGCATTTCTGAAGTCGGTGACCAAGATTACTCGAACACTAATGAACCGATCTTCTTGAAATTTTGCAGGCTTATTTAATACATAAAAATGTAGTCTTTAATCGTTCGATTTTTTTTTCGAAAAAAATGGCCGTTTTATAGCCAAAAAACGGCCGTTTTTTTTCGTTAAAATCGAACCATTAACTTTGACTGTCCGCCATTTTGTGAAAAATGAATATTTTTTAAAATCCTTCGATTAAAGACTAGTTTATACTTATATTTGACTAAATCCATCCGCATTTTTTTTTCAGATGGTCCACTTCGCCGCAATGTTGGTCACCGCAAACCGTGTATATAAAAATATTATTTCATTGACGGCCATTTGCCACTAAACAATGTAATATTTTTCAATAAAAAAATTACTGAAAGTTCTTCAAGATGTGTTCTTTAAGATGGTATATTGATCGATTAAAAAAGTTTTGTAGTTTTCTTTTAAAAAATTCATGAAAAAGGCCTTTTTTGCGCTACAAGTGGGGGGTAACGCCTTAAGATTGCCGTGTCCGCCTCCCTCATTCGTTTAATGATGCCCGTACCGTCTTGGTACCTCGTTAATAGGAGCGCGTGATTAGAGGAGCCGATCACGTGGCTGATCTTGCGTTGTCGGCGCCACTGCATCTCACACTTATTCAGCCTCTTGCACCCCTCGCGTTGTTTCCTCTCGCCCTCTTTCTCCTTCCCACTCTCTCTCTCTCCCGCGAATATACGTGCGTGCCGCCCCACCTTCGCGCCCTTCCGGCGCGTATGGTTCGTTCGATTTCCGGTTCAACGTTGCCTTCCTCCCACTGCGGTTGAGCCTTGAAGCGAGGAGGTAACGAATTTTTCCAGCACTATTTCAATCGATTGTTTTTCGGCGTGTTTCGCCTCGACGCGGCGAATATAACGAATATTTTTGTTAATCGGAAAAACGATCGCGTTGCGGCGAAATTTCGCGGCCGTTGCCCTTCCAATTACGAGGTGCGTGACGCCCGGCCCATTATTCTTGAGTGTGCGATTTTTCGTCAATGAAGAGCATCGATTAGAATGAACCCGTTGTGGGCGCGGAGCAGGTGTACGAATAAGATGAAAACGAGATGAAAAGATGTGTCGCAGGCAATGCACGAAACGAGACTGGGCTTCGAGACAAGAGAGAGAGAGAGGGGGGGGGGGGGATGTATGGGCAACGGACCAGTCGATGCTGTGCCCATCAGAGAAGAAGCTCGGCCTCTCTTTTTCTCTCTCGCTTACTCGCTCTGTTTCTTTTCTCTCTCTCTCTCTGTCTCTCTCTCTCTCTCTCTCTCTCTCTCTCTCTCTCTCTCTCTCTCTCTCTCTCTCTCTCTCTCGCTGTCTCTTTGTCTCTCTCTCTCTCTCTCTCTCTCTCTCTCTCTCTCTCTCTCTCTCTCTCTCTCTCTCTCTCTCTCTCTCTCTCTCTCTCTCCCTCTCTCTCTCTCTCGCTCTCTCTTTGTCTGTCTCTCTCTCTCTCTGATTCTGTTTCTATCTGTCTGTCCGTCTGTTTCTCTCTTTCTCTCGTTCGCTCATCTCCCCACATAAAGTTACGAGCAACTAGAATAGTTCTAGAATTAGAATAGCACCACGAGAACTGTCCGTGCGTGTGGGTGTGTGTGTGTGTGTGTTCGACGACGATATTCGGCTGCTCGTGATCTAACCAAACCTGAAGGATCCTTTCGCTCTTAACATTTCTGCGATGCCTCCTATCCGTGTACGCGCCGAACGACAAATTAGTGTCGACTCGAGAATTTTCGGCGTGCGAAAAAAGGTTACGTGATCGAGATTTGAACAAAAAAAAATTGAATAAGAACTGTAAAAAGAATTAACGTTGTGCTATTTTTGAAGCAGCGACGAGAATATAACTCTTTGTTGCTAAGTCCTCAGGCTACAAATAATTTTAAAAGTTTAATTTCATGCACCAGTTTAAAAAAAAAATGATAATATCCCGAAAATAATTCACTTTTGCAAAAAGCATTCAATACTCCCCAAATTTTTACTCTCGTCCTTTTTCATGTCGGGTATGAACGATATAAATGAGAGAGCGGATTTTTTTTTATATTTGGGCCACAACGTCGATGAATTTAATTTTTTTAAATTGATTTTACTCGTGCCATATGAAAAAAAAAATGGGCTGGAAATATTGGCCATATATATTTATATGTAACTGTATAGTCATTTATATGTAGTATGTGTATGTATATCTATATATATGAGGTATTCCACGTGAATCCGGTGGACTTTTTCCCTGACCCCCGCCAATTTGATTTATTTTTTAAAATCTGATTCCATTTACTCTAAAAGACAACCTGATTTTTTTTACATTTTTCGAAACAACCCTTAGTAAAAAAAATACTCCGAAAAAATCGTCGAAATTTAAAAATTTGAAAAAAATCCTAAAAATGCGTGATTATTTGTAAACATTTTCAAGCTATCACCCGTGGTGGAAAGCGGAAGTATGATTTTTTGTGTGCTTTCTGGGCGATTAACGTTTAAAAAAATCCGAAAAATTCAAGATCCG
Organism: Ophion slaviceki; assembly: GCA_944452715.1. Taxonomy (NCBI): domain Eukaryota; kingdom Metazoa; phylum Arthropoda; class Insecta; order Hymenoptera; family Ichneumonidae; genus Ophion; species Ophion slaviceki. The sequence continues at coordinate 16,852,527 of OX101794.1, read as the reverse complement.
CTTACTTCGGGCGGATGCTCAAATATTTTGATACCCACAATGAATTTTTTTGAACATTTTTGTATAACCAAATCACAATCATGGACCTTGAACAGTTAGCAGTCAATTTTTCGGATTTTTTCAAACGTTTATTGCTCAGAAAGCACGGCAAAAATCATACTTCCACTGTGGGTGATAGCTTGAAAATGTTTACATATAATCACGCATTTTTGGGATTTTTTTTCAGATTTTTTAATCGGGGCGTTTTTTTGGAAGAATTTTTTTTTGACTAAGGGTTGTTTCGAAAAATGTGAAAAAAATTCAGGGTGCCTTTTAGAGTCAATGGAATCAGATAAAAAATGATAAATCGAATTGGCGGGGGTCAGGGATTCACGTGGAATACCTCATATATAATGTTGTAATGATTTATTTATTAAAATATATTTATACAATACATATATATATTGTATATCTATATAGAGCCAGTTTATATGAAGAGTTGCCCCTTCGAGAGAATTTGCGAACGGATCAACGACCCAACCGTTAGAATTGTCTGGCCATCCTCGAGACTGCAAACATTCCAGATCTGCTCCGAACATCCTGGCACCGCTATACTAATTACCGCGCTAATTCGAACCCCGCGCGGTGAGCACTACTCGTTGGGCATATTTACATGTAACGAGATTCCCTCGAACGGCCCCGTTAATCTTGATTTTTCTAGTTGCGCACGTGGCGACTCGATAATTTTTTAGTAAAATTATCATGAGAGTGAGCGAGCTGGAGAGAGAGATTGGGGAGTCGAGAATGTGCATATTGAGAATTAAAAAAGTATAAAAATACAATATTACCGTTGTTTTTAATAAGCCGAAAATATACAAAATTGGCAATATTGTATATTCTCAGGCAAATAAGTATTATTAGATGTTATAAATAATAAAATTATAATATAGATATAATAAATAAAACAATAATGAACGATAACATGAATAGACGATAATAATGCATTATAAATTATATAAATATTGTAAATACTATATATTAGGACGTTGAATAAGTTCTCGCTGTTTTCCAACAGATGGCGTTACCAGAACTACGAGCGTGTAGTTTAAGATGGTAACGCACATATAAAAAAGTACTATAAGCAAACTTGAAATTCAGTGTATGTCAATTCACTGAAGTATAAAATACTTTTTTTTTCATAGTGCTAAACATGTCAAATTTCGTGCCAAAAGAAGAGTATTAGCGGAGAGTTTTTTTGCACGACTTTAAAAAAAAATGCAGCTGAATCACACAGAATTCGTGTTGAGACTTACGGCGGCCATGCTCTGTCGGAAACAACATGCAGAGATTGGTTTACAATTAGACGCTTCGAAAATAATGATTTTGATGTGTTGGATTGGAGCGAATTGAGGTTATTAATCTTTCATAAGAATGTGTAAAAGGATTTGACTGATTTTCGCAGCCTGAATAAACAAAAAAAAATGAGCGATGGACAAAAAATCATTTCTTTTGCATTCCAACCATGCGAACTTCAACGCCATTATTAACTATTAATAAAATTAGAGAAAGTATAAATAAAGTATAAAATATATATAAAAATTAGAGAAAAATTAGAGATTAATAAAATTAGAGAATCATTAGGAGTTGATCCCACAACAGTTTCGAAACTTTCGAAAGCATTAAGACTGATTTTTTAAAACAAAGCATTAATTATCACCAACAGCCAGAACTTATTCAACATCCCCATATACATTCATATGATGATGAATAAAAAATAATAGATAACAAATCATAACGTGAGAGATAATTTTTTGTGGAAAAAATATATTTTCAAAAAATGTTATTAATTATGACATTGAAGTTTGCATCGTTGGAGTGCAACGATCTTTTTCCTCTTCATTTCTCCACTTTTATCATTAACCGAAGCCTTTTTTTGCGAATTGAGGTTGTAAATCTTTCATAAGAATGTGTAAAAAGATTTGACTCATTCTCGCAGGCTGAATGAATAAAAGAAGATTGAGCGATGGAAAAAAAATCATTTGTGTTGCATTCCAACCATGCGAACTTCAACGCCATTATTAATTATTTATAAAACGATCATGAATAATGAGATTAATCCTTTGCATTCGAGGACTTTTTTGCTCGGATAGTATAATTTAAATATAATAAATACTATAAACACATTACCGTGATAATAAATAATAAATAATATAATTTTATTTATATTATTGTCGATGGAAAAAAAAATTCTCGCATGACGACCCCGTTGGTTTTGATATACCTCACAAAAAAAAATCCCAATATATATTAAGACATTTTTAGTATGAAAAATACCTGATGCTTAATTTAGTATTAGCCTGCGACGAAAATCGATCTCTCTATTCAAGCTCCGAACGCAGTCCATTCGCGACCCTTTCATTCTCTCGTATATCGAGATAAAATTGGCCGAACGGGCGTGTGCGCCGAGCGAAAATCGCATTCACCTACCAGTGTCGTAAGAAAATTGGCACAGAGCCCACAATTTCTTACGTACGGAACTTTCCCTTCGTCTTTTTCGCCCTCACACCCCGCGCCCCGCGGCTAGATATATCCTCGCCGTCTCGTCGTGCGGCCCTCGGAAAGGGATGCACGTCCGAGCCTCGCAATCGGAACGCCGCGGTCCTCGCAGATTTCACCCAACGCGAATCTCTCGGTATATACGAATTATCGCGATACTCCGTCTGGGAAATATATTTCCGTATTTTATCGCCGCGAAAAAGGACCCTCGTCTATTGTGCGCACTTTTGTCGAATTTTTTCGACGTTTCGCCTCTTTCGAGAATCCGGCTTCACACTGGATCCCATTTTTTCTATCGTTTATTTTTTATTAAAAAATCCTAAATTTCAATTACGAAAAACTTAAATAGACTAATTTATTCAAGATTGCGGCTCCGTCGCGCTATTCTACGTCAAATTAAAATGAAAATCATAAAAGGATTTTAGTCGCAGTAAAAAAACGTTCATCATTATAATATTATTACTATTATCATTATTATTAATTTTGGAACATTATTATTATTTCACATGATCATTATTAAATCATTAAATAGTTAAATATTAAATAAATTCAATATAAACAATTAAATATTACATATTATTAAATAATTAATAGTGAAATAATTATAACTAAAAGAAAATAATATCGTATAATATGAGAGTAAAACGTAAAAAAAATCACAATAGTAAGCGGAGGAATGACGTTGAAGTTCGCATCGTTAGAATGCAACAGAAATGATATTTTTTTTAATTGCTCAATTTCTTTTGCCGACTGCGAAATTACTCAGGCTGCGAAAATTACTCAAATCTTTTTACGTATTCTTATAAGAGATGTATAGCCTCAAATCGCAATAAAAAACGGCTTTGGATAATGCTAAAAATGAAGAAATTAAAAATTAAGAAAAAAAAAGGTCGTTGCACTCCAATGATGCAATCTTCAAAGTCATGCGAAGGGCCAGGCAAATCCGAACAGCGATGTTGGTGCGCGCATTGCAGGAGTGCACTAAAACAAATGTTTTCTTTGGGGCCGGGTTGAAATTCCGAATTTTGAATGCTCCGACGGTTTAAAATTCCGAATTTTAATGTTCCGAAATTCAAGATGGGGCTGGGTTGAAATTCCGAACTTTGAATGGTCAAAACGCTCAAAACTCCAAAAGAATAGCACCCCGAAAGATCAAAACTCCGAAAGAATTTTACACGAAACACCAAAACTCTGAAAGTCTTAACACCGTCAAAATAATTCGGCTATGGAAGTTTCAAAAGTTTCAAAATTTTCAATAAATCGACGAATTATTTCGAGATTTTTTTTTCATTAATAATTGATTTTGCCTCAATTTTGAAATTTGTCTAGACAATGTTATACGTTCTACATCATTTACAGTCAACTGTGTAGACTTTCGCTGGCATGATCTTGACATGATGGCCGGGTTGAAATTCCGAACTTTGAATGCGCCGACGGTTTAAAATTCCTAATTTTAATGTTCCGAAATCCCAAGCTTCGTCAAGATTATGCCAGCGAAAGTCTACACAGTTGTCTACAAATTTCAAAATTGACGTAAAATCACTTCTCAACAAAAAAAATTCTTGAAATAATTCGTCGATTTATTGAACATTTCGAAACTTTTAAAACTTCCATAGCCGAATTATTTCGACGGTGTTCAGATTTTCGGATTTTTCATCTTTCTCTTAAAATTCTTTCGGAGTTTCGAGCCTTCTGATTATTCAAAGTTCGGAACATCCACCCCGTTTTATTTCTCGCTTGAAACGTCCAATTTTCGTTTTCACACATTTACAGCCTGTGAGCATCTTCCGAAAATGTTCAGGCCCTCTTATCAGAGCTTCGAAGCCTAATTCTGCAACGCGACGATTTTCGAAAACTAATGAAGGGTAAAAATAGTAACACCGCTAATTTAAGTAAAAAAAAAACGGTTCTTTCTCATTGCGTCACAACGGAGCAAACTCCAAAATCGTATCTTTTCACGACAAAACAAATTGAAAAAAAAAACTGTCGAATGTGCGAAAAATACGGTTGGAACTAAAAATATAAGAGGCAAAACATCGTAAAAATCGTCCGAACCCACGTTGGCGCGTGACGTAACGGCGGGAGCGGGGGGGGGGGGGGGGGGGTGTTTTCAGCCTCGGGAATCGATGCCTTTTACACGAAATTCCCGAGAGAGCGCGACGGCGTATTTGGTACGCGATTGCGCACAAAGGGTTTAAGAAAATTCGACAAAATGTCCCCTTCCCCCGTACACAAGCGCACATATACATTAACGTATGCGTGTTCATCGAATCGAAGGAGCGTCGGCCATCGCTGGCCGTTGCGCCGGTAGCGTGCACTTCCGGTGGATCTCACGAGCGACAGATGTCAGATCAGTCTCGTAAATCGCGATACAACGTCACAAATGAGAACCAAATATTGTCAAACTCATTCGGCGCTTTCTTTTTCGAATATACATGCCAATATTTTGTTTTTCATTTCGAAAATCAGCATATATCCATATATTTATGCAGTGTATACACGCAGCATACGAATACACAGTCACGTATGAGGCGTTACGTGAATAAAAATATTTATATCTGCGCAAAGACCGCTGACAAGAAAATCCGTGCGCGGGGGTGACGGGATTCGAGAGCTTGAAAAAGCTCCTTTCTGTTTTTTTATTTATTTCTTTTTTTTTGTCTCGAGGAGCGCACACGGGATGCGTCTCCGGGCGCTTCCGCCACCACCCCTTTGTCGACGACTGGCGCGACGTCACGGGGGTTGTGTCCTCGGTGGTGATGTGCACGGAACTGCGCCGCGTATATACCGGCGTATCGAACAGACGGTGGGGATAGGCGACTGCGCAGATTTTACATTTCGCTGTATATATGAGCCAAATTGTATCTACATGTATATGAGGTATTCCACGTGAATCCGGTGGACTTTTTCCCTGACCCCAGCCAATTCGATTTTTTTTAAATCTGATTCCATTGACTCTAAAAGACACCCTGATTTTTTTTACATCCCGTGCGGAAAACTGATAGGGCATCCCTAATAAAAATAAGGGCCTTTCAGGGCTTTCCTAGTGCTTTGCCTAGTAGGGATTTCCACAATGGGCCCAGACTTGGCCATTATCGGGATAAACTTGTAGGGATTTGCACAATAGGCCCAGACTTGGCCAGTATAGGGATAAACAAGTAGGCATCTCCACAATAGGCCCAGATCTGACTGGTATAGCGATAAACCAGTATAAATAGCTTAGGCTACATGGTTGATGGTATTTCAATTATTCAAATCGATTATATACATCGATCGAATAATATTATCGAACGCAAATTGGGAAAAAGCGTAAGGGCATTAGCAAATAAAAAATCAACGATGAACACAAATATGCAGACAAACATCAGACTATTTATTTGTCAAATTAACGAAACCTTTTACATAGATACAAACAATTACTCATGGTTTCACTCATACATGGAGTAATGCTAGCGCATAAGTGTGAACAGTCCCAACCGGTTTTCTCGACATTTTTATAGCAACTAATTTCCGCTCAATACTCATCATAGGGAAAATTATTTCTTCTGAAGACTTCGCTGATATTTCCAATTCATAAACTTTATCTGACTGTGTAGGATGAGTAAATAAATTGGTCTTTGTTTTCCAGATCTTTCCCTCAATGGAAATAGATTCTAGTGATTCAGTAGACCCATATATTTTTTTATTTCTACTACACATCCATTCCTTAGAATGGATTATTTTTTGTATTAATTTTGTCATGGCAGTTTGTCATAAAGGCTCACATGCAAATACGCAATCACATTTCTACGCGCGCACACATACATACACATGTACTCACGCCCACACCTATGCACATGAACAATTACATAAAAAGAAATACAGATATACCCTGACGCATTTAACATACACGTATATCCACTGATACGGATATTTTATGGCGCTGAAATGGTTATGAGGAGGCGCCGTTGAGGCATTTTCAGGGCGCTAAAATGGTTTTGATGAGGCGCCATTGAGGCAACTTATAAGGCCCCGGTCGTTGCGCCTTTAAGGGCCCTTGTTGACAAAGTGTGACCGGCCGCTAACGGCCCTCATGTGGCTTCCAGATTAGGGCCCGAATAAATTTAGGGGAATATTATTGGGGCCCGATCACAGCCCCAACTCAATTTCCGCACGGGATTTTTAGAAACAACCCTTAGTCAAAAAAATTCTTAGAAAAAAACGCCCCGATGTAAAAATCTGAAAAAAATCCCCAAAATAGCGTGATTATGTGTAAAATTTTTCAAGCTATCACCCGCAGTGGAAGTATGATTTTTTCTATGCTTTCTGAGCGATTAACGTTTTAAAAAATCCGAAAAATTGACTGCTAACTGTTTACGGTTCATGATTGTCATTTGGTTATTCAAAAATCGTTAAAAAAATTCATTGTGAATATGAAAATATTTAAGTATCCGCCCGAAGTAAGCGGTTCTTGAATTTTTCGGATTTTTTAAAACGTTAATCGCTCAGAAAGCACAGAAAAAATCATACTTCCGCTGCGGGTGGTAGCTTGAACATTTGTACATATAATCCCGCATTTTTGGGAATATTTCAGATTTTTGAATCGGCGCGTTTTTTACGGGGAATTTTTTTTTACTAAGGGTTGTTTCGAAAAATGTAAAAAAAAATCAGGTTGTCTTTTAGAGTCAATGGAATCAGATGAAAAAAAAATCGAATTGGCGGGGCTCAGGGAAAAAGTTCAGTGGATTCACGTGGAATACCTCATATATGGGTGTGTGTGTGTGTATGCATATACAGGGTGTTGGAAAGGTTAGCAAAGCCTTAAGGGGGTGATAGGTCAGCTCGTTAGCAAAATGTCTGACCTAGGATATCTATTCCAAGGTCTAAGGATTTCGAGTTATCATGGTGAGTATGATTTTTGGAACATTTCCCAAAATTCTGGGCGTAAGGATTGGAGGTGCAGGATTTGTAAAAAAAAAAGAAAATGCGACGCTGGAGCACGTATTAGTGTGTGAAAAAGGCAGGGAGTTGGTAACGGAGAAAGCGAGAAAGAAAGCAGAGGAGTGGTTGCAAGGATAATTTGGCGATAAAGCGAGAAATTCTAAATATGTTGGGTAGGAAGATACAAAAAGGGATATGCGAGTATTTCAGGGAAATAGAGGAAGTGTGGAGAAAGATGTGCAAGGAAGAAGGAGGAGGAAAAAGAGAAATATCTTATAGTGAAAGGGAAGGAGTACGCAGAGTGGAAAATAAGTTAAGGTAGACGTGAGAGAAAAAATAGCATATTGTAAAAAAAACTTGTTAAAAAAGTTGTCAAAGAAAACTCCCTTTTATATATATATATATATATATATATATATATATATATATATATATATATATATGTAATTGTTATGTTATTTTTATCCCTGAGTTCCAACGTATATTCAAGAATATGTGGAAAAATGTTCAAATTAAAATATTAAAAATGAATCCACATACAAACGATTTAGTGAGAGCAGGTAGCGCACCTTTCTACGTATACTAAAACATTCAATCGCGTTTTTCTCCGACCGACGACTTTCCTCGACCTGGCAGGAATCACAACTCTAGCTATAGTGGTCCGATATTCAATCTAGAAAAACCAAAATTTTCGAAATTGCAGTAGCTATCGTACGTAGGCTTTTTTTACTCTACTATTTTTTAAGCCCCCGAATTTAAGTAAATATTTCGCTCAAATTGCACTTTTTTTTTCAACACCCACCATTTTGCGAAAGTTTTTTGTTTTCGAAAAACGGAAACTTTTTCAGTGAAATTTTCTTGTTTTCGAAAATTTCGAAAACGTACAACTCTCGTTGTACGTACCATTTATATACATTTATATAGATTTATATAGATTTACATATACATTTATATCGATTTACTTAGTCGTTTATTTATTTTATTTAGACTTTTTTGGTAGTATCGTTTTTATTTAGTAGTATAGTATCGTATTTATTTATTTAAATTTACGCTTATATTTATGTTCATTTATATAAGTTATAAAATATTTTTTATGTTATTTCTTCAGACCAACCATTGCCAAACGATCCAGTCGTTCGACCGCATTATTTATACAGAGGCTCTATTATACCTCAATGACGTTAAGGGGTCCATACGGAAGTATGGGCCCGGAATAGATGACTCTATGTAAGTTTACAAAAAAAAATATTTTCTTCGTGTAAACTGAAATTGAAACTTTAAACGCGTTTTTCTCAAAATGGCATTTCTGAAGTCGGTGACCAAGATTACTCGAACATCAATGAACCGATCTTCTTGAAATTTGGCAGGCTTATTTAATACATAAAAATGTAGTCTTTAATCGTTCGATTTTTTTTTTTTCGAGAAAAAACGTTTTATAGCCAAAAAACGGCCGTTTTTTTTTCGTTAAAATCGAACCATTAACTTTGACTGTCCGCCATTTAGTGGAAAATGAATATTTTTTAAAATCCTTCGATTAAAGACTAGTTTATACTTATATTTGACTAAATCCATCCGCATTTTTTTTCAGATGATCCACTTCGCCGCAATGTTGGTCACCGCAAACCGTGTATATAAAAACATTATTTCATTGACGGCCATTTGCCACTAAACAATGTAATATTTTTCAATAAAAAAATTACTGAAAGTTCTTCAAGATGTGTTCTTTAAGATGGTATATTGATCGATTAAAAAAGTTTTGTAGTTTTCTTTTAAAAAATTTATGAAAAAGGCCTTTTTTGCGCTACAAGTGGGGGTAACGCCTTAAAATATTAAAAGGAAGGTATATGCAAAGTTCCAGCTCGATCGGAGGAGTTCGGAACCTTGACCAACTCCTTAAATCCCAATCATGGGATTCGACAGCCAAACAATTATGGATAAAATTGCCAAGGCTCTGTACCCAACCGGATACGGGACACAGACGCGAGATCCCTAGTGATTCACATTCCCATATAGCGAGCATAAAAAATTCTTTCGCAGTAGATCGCACCCTTCTGTTCGTCATCAATGTTTTCCTTTTTCTTCGTTTCCGACGAATGGAAACGACCACCGTCGGTTTTCATATCTGTTCCCTGCTATGAATTCCATCATGAATTCACGAGGGAAAGTACGATCGAAGGGAGAAATAAAAAAAAACAATGGCGGGTTGGTGAGCAAGGGGTAGGGGGTGGAGGGTGGTTGGGTGAGATCGAAAGAGCAGCCGAGTTCTCGCGAGCTGGACAGCAGGAGAGATCGGAATAAGGAAGTAAATGTTAAACTGGGGCAATGCAATCGTACGAGGAGGGGCGGGGGAGCAGAGGGGAGGGCTGTGTCGGAGTTCAGAGTCTCGTGTGTAGAGACCTCAACGTGGAGAAAGAGATAGGGAGAGGGAGAGTGAGAGGGAGACCACTTTGTGGGGGAGGGACGGAGTGCGGCAACCTTTGCGCCCCCCCCTCCCGCCTACCCCTTCGCTCTCTTGCGCAAGCCTCGTGATAAAAGTTTAAAGTTCGCCGGTGAATCTGCACGTATACGGTGAACATCGCGTTTTCGTTCGCGTCTATAGGTGCTTATTTTTCTCCGCTTTGCTTTTTCTTTTGTCTTCCTTGGCGGTATCCAGTGCGTCATTCGTCGTGGCACCCAAAAACGAAGGACGCGTTCAAAATTGGCAGGGAGCAATTTGTTATTGTAACAATGAATTGTCAATTGATGAAAATGAGCTCGCTGATGGCGTTGCAAAAATCACGCAATCGTGAACAGTGCGCTGCGATAATTCTATACTTGTTCGGAGCGATCACCTAGAGTGTCGATTTCAATCAGTGGAAATTAATCAACTGTTGACTGGACAATCAATTGATTAAGGGGTTACCGCCACTTGCGATTTTGAAAAAATCGATTTTTTTGATTGCATTTTTTTGAAGTATGAGTATCCGGGCCCATACTTCTGTATGGGGCCGGAATAGATGACTCTATGTAAGTTTACAAAAAAAAATATTTTCTTCGTGTAAACTGAAATTGAAACTTTAAACGCGTTTTTCTCAAAATGGCATTTCTGAAGTCGGTGACCAAGATTACTCGAACACTAATGAACCGATCTTCTTGAAATTTTGCAGGCTTATTTAATACATAAAAATGTAGTCTTTAATCGTTCGATTTTTTTTTCGAAAAAAAAAATGGCCGTTTTATCGCCAAAAAATGGCCGTTTTTTTTCGTTAAAATCGAACCATTAACTTTGACTGTCCGCCATTTTGTGAAAAATGAATATTTTTTAAAATCCTTCGATTAAAGACTAGTTTATACTTATATTTGACTAAATCCATCCGCATTTTTTTTCAGATGATCCACTTCGCCGCAATGTTGGTCACCGCAAACCGTGTATATAAAAACATTATTTCATTGACGGCCATTTGCCACTAAACAATGTAATATTTTTCAATAAAAAAATTACTGAAAATTCTTCAAGATGTGTTTTTTAAGATGGTATATTGATCGATTAAAAAAGTTTTGTAGTTTTCTTTAAAAAAATTCATGAAAAAGGCCTTTTTTGCGCTACAAGTGGGGGTAACGCCTTAAAGGCCATAGGCCACAGTAACGGGTATAAAATCATGTGCGAATTTAACAATTTTTTTCGTATGAAAAAGTCGTTCACTCATAAAACTAATTACACATCTGTTTAGTATGAATATCAAGCTGTTAGAAAATATATATATTTTTTTTCGACGTAAAAAATCGCCGACTACCAATATTTTCTTTTGTTATATTTTTTAGGCGCTCCGCGGCGTGACATTTAGCATCCACAATTTTTTACCTAGAACAAAAAACAAAAATTCTCGTCAATCTACATTAGAATACCTAGAGAAGTGCGTACGGAATTTAAAAAATATTGTTTTATTCAAAAGTTGTAGGTATTTGAACTTAAGAAATGAATTTTCAGTGAAAAATTTCTTTATAACTGCTCATAAACTGCTCATAAAATGAAAAGTTGTCGATTAATCAGAAATTCCGTACGTACTTCTCTGTGAAATGCAATTAGGAACATAACTTTTAAATTTGAAGTAAATCGAGTGAAAATTGTTGAAGTTATTTGTCACGCCAATTGGAAAAAAAGCTGTTTCGAGAAGTTTCGAGTAGTCGGCCATTTTGTACATCGAAAAAATATATGTATATTTTCTGACAGCTTGATATTCATACTAAATAGATGTGTAATTAATTTTATGAGTGAATCGCTTTTTCGAACGAAAAACAATTATTAAATTCGCACATGATTTTATACCCGTTACTGTGGCCTAAGGCTTTAATGAAATTATGCTTAATACGGTTATATATAATAATCGAAATTATTCTACGGACGCTTGAAGTAATTGGAATTCGTCGATTGATTTGAAGTCATTAGGTAATGAGATGACAAACGATTTAATTCCGATAATGAATAAATTATTCAATAATTAGTGCGTGCTTGAAGAATCAATTAATTTATGACAACTGATAAATGGTTTGGTAATCACTGCATGGGTGAACAATCGATTGGTATCATGTGATCAATGAATGATCGATTACTGTACACATGATTGAACAATCAACGAATTTCAAGTAATTTTATTTCAAAAGTTGATGAATTCATTGATTGAAGACATTTAGGTTGAATGCATGTATGTGAGAGTAAACGAATGATCAAATAAATCAACCTATTAGTTAATTGATATTTTAATCTTATAAATGCTATTGCAATGAATTTTTAGTTAATTAAGTAATTACGTCACTATGTACATCGACTCTGATAGTCGGAGGGGTGACCGCTTAGATGTACACTGGCTGGCGCATCACCCAGTTAGCGGAAGGCCAATACTTGTGAGACCTTGGTGTAGGTACTTGAACATTATTTTTTTTTTCGACAATTGATTAATGGAAAAATATTTTTAAACCCATTGTTTGAATTAAAACAAATAATTATTATTTTGAAGGTAAACCATGATTTTTTATAAGGTAAAACAAACAACAATTTTTTCGAGAGGATTTTTTATTATTTGGCCTACTTTTTTAACTTTTAAAAGGATATGCGTATATAAATATATATATGCACACACACTAATTACATGACAAAGATTGTAATTTAATTAATTCATGGTTTTTCGTATTGCATTGAACGACGTTTGAGAAGAATCCAAAAAATATTCGATGTACCATTGTATCAAGTCAACAGGATTTTAAAGCAACCATGTCGTAATTAATGAATTAATTAGATAACAATCTTACCAGAATATGACTTAAGGGGATGTACCTGAGTAAACGGCGAGAAAAACAGCGCAAAACATGCAAAAAACCAAAAGTAGATGCTTGTTTTCAAAAAATAACTTACAGTTCAAAATCTCGAAAACCGTGGGTCTTTTACTAAAGTGAAATTCCTTAACTTTTTTTTACTAAACTGAACTCCTTTTACTAAACTGAAACTGTATAGTAGGACACGATCTGACCTATTGACAGTTGCAGGATTGTGGATGGGAACATTCGTTGTTCAAGGATGGTGAACATTCTTTGGCGAATTCATCAATTCCAAGAATATGAAGATTTCTACCTGTCGAATTTGAGGCGCCATTTTTTTCATAATTTCTTTACTTTCTCTCTCTCTCTCTCTCTCTCTCTCTCTCTCTCGCTCTCTTTCTTCCTCGTGCTTTTTCACGAGACTTTGAACAATATTTTTATTCCCGCGTACGCTAACACGGTGCTTTTAACGTCTGGACTGCACACCCGGGGCCGCCGAGGTTGACGACACCGCGGGGTGTTACGCGACGTGACGAGCGTGGCGGGCTAAGACACATAGCCGCGAACATTATTATTTCTGGATGACGAAACTGACGGTCGCGAGCAAACTTCCGTCTCGCTACCTCCGAGTGCGTTGCTTCAATTATTTATATTTTTTTCTTCCATTCAACCCCCGCGCAAACTTTCTCTCGTAGCTTTCACTTTAACGGATAAAGTGGCCATTATTGGCCAGCCATTCTTACAAAAATGTGGACGCGCCCTGTCGTATTTTTACGAATTATCCGTTCCGTGCATCGTTTTAAAAAATACGTATCCAGAGATCTACGATGTAATCGCACGAGACGGAATTATTTTGCGCAATATGAAAAATAGGGAAGTGAACAGTTGAAAAGAATTTAGGGGTGGTTTTTTTACGGGCTTAATTACCTTTTACCCTAGGAATACACTCTTGGGTCTCACAGACTTGGCCAAAAAGTGCAAAACTCGCGTTTTTCCTCTTTCGCGAGATTTTTCTTATCACAGGTGCTCTCCTAACAGATTGCTCGATAAGAAAAGAAGAAAAAATCATCTGTATATACGTAATTTTAAGGAAACCATAGGGTGGCCCAAAATGATCGGACATTTTTATTTATTACCGTAATGAAACGTGTTATTCATTTGAAAAGCACGAATATTTTTATTGTAATATAATGTGAAAATATGGAGGTTATGTGTGGAACACAATATCCGATAAATGGCCGCGGGCCCAGGTAGGAATTGACGATGAAAAAAGGGCTCGCCAAGCTCTGAAACAAGGCTCACATTTTTTAATTCAGGCTGAGCACCAGCTTGATTTCAGGCCTAGTTGAACCTCTGAATGATAACGCGGTTTCAGGCTCTTGCACACAGGCTTGACCAAAGGCTGGTAGAAAAGCCTGTACTAAGCCTGAAACGACGAAACATCAAGGCTCAAAACGAGCCTTAATGAAGCCTTGACGAGCATTTATGAACAGGCTTATCCCAAACTCTTCTCGAGGCTATATGAGGCCTATTTTTAGTTTTCTATATTCTACATTGGGGTAAATTTAATAAATTTGTAAAGAATTCATTTTATTTATTATATATATTTATTATTCATTGTATTATTTGTTATAAAATATATATAAAAAATATTTAAAAAAACAATAATTTATTTTATCTGTTGTTTATGGGACACGTAATACACAGAGTGTACCGCAAACTCCAGAGAGTGAGTATATACGAAATCTGTGTGTGACGAGAAAAAACTTTTTTGTGTACCTCATAAATATCTATGAGAGCATATGTTTAAATGTTCTGAACTGCTTCCTTCGCTTTCGTTTTTCGTGCCTTCGCAACCGACAAATTTATTGCTAAATTTTTGTTTCATAAAAGTACAGAAATAATATTATTTTAAACTTATTTTATTTTATCACAACCTGAAACAAGCCTGCATCCAGCCTTGATTTTTCAGCCTTAAAATTCACCGGCTGAATAAAGCTTGAAATAACCCTGAGTTTAGGCTAAGCAGCCAGTCTTGGTTCCAGGCTGCTCCAAACGATGCAATGAAACCTGGCCCAGGTCTGTCTCACTCAGGCTCGGTGAAACAAGGTTCGCACAAGCTTGTTTCCATCGTCAGCCTTTTGATTTCCTACCTGGGGGGCCGGGTTTCCGAACTTTGAATGGTCAGAACGCTCAAAACTCCGAAAGAATAGTACCCCGAAAGATCAAGACACCGAAAGAATTTTACACGAAAGACCAAAACTCCGAAAATCTTAACACCGTCAAACTAATTCGGCTATGGAAGTTTTAAAAGTTTCAAAATTTTCAATAAATCGACGAATTATTTAAAGAATTTTTTTTCATTAAGAAGTGATTATGCGTCAATTTTGAAATTTGTCTAGACAATGATATACGTTCTACATCATTTACAGTCAACTGTGTAGACTTTCGCTGGCATGGTCTTGACATGAGGGCCGGGTTGAAATTCCGAACTTTGAATGTGCCGACGCTTTAAAATTCCTAATTTTAATGTTCTGAATCTACAAGGTTCGTCAAGATTATGCCAGCGAATGTCTACACAGTTGACTGTAAATTATGTAGAACGTATAACATTGTCTAGACAAATTTCAAAATTGACGTAAAATCACTTCTTAATTTAAAAAAAGTCTTGAAATAATTGGTCGATTTGTTGAAAATTTTGAAACTTCTAAAACTTAGCCGAATTATTTTGACGGTATTCAGATTTTCGGAGTTTTGGTTTTTCGGAGTTTTGATTTTATTAATAAATTAAAATGTCAGGTCATTTTGAGACACCCTTTACATCATCCAAAAGTTTTCTGGGTCTTACAGACCCAGTGTGTATAACTAAGTAGCGAAAAATATGGGTGTGCTCCTCGGGTTGAGGAGTTTCACGAACCCGAATATTTAACCATTAATAGATTTTCGTCTATAATCAAGGAAAAGTACATCCCACTATACTGGTAAAACTTCAAGCCAAGTTACCGAACCTTTAACGATAAATTACGACTCTATCAATCGTTTCATTTATACAGCACTTTTTATGAAGATGACACGATGGCCACATTTCTATCTAATAATTAATACACTAAATAATTCTAGATATAAACTGCTGATATAAACTGCTCAATGCTTGTGAAAAATTCTGATGGTTCCGTAATGACAATGAACCAGGGGTCACCGAATTTTTAAACAAGATGTTAATAATATAACTCGAATAAATGTGGCTAGCGGAAGTTTTGTATTCACGACTTTTCAGAGTAAATGTAAAAATGTCTAAATCCACTAAACTTGCGGAAAATTTC
Organism: Ophion slaviceki; assembly: GCA_944452715.1. Classification (NCBI taxonomy): domain Eukaryota; kingdom Metazoa; phylum Arthropoda; class Insecta; order Hymenoptera; family Ichneumonidae; genus Ophion; species Ophion slaviceki. The sequence goes on along the minus strand of OX101794.1, from coordinate 16,836,457 downwards.
TTATTTCACTTTATCGTCGGGTATAGTAATAGATCGTGACTTATTTTTATTAAGCGCCACTGTAATTTACCAATGATGCAGAAGGTGCCTGCTTATGCCCCCACAAAAAATGGTCCTCCGTGAAAGGAATACCTTAAGGGGCCTCCATAAGATAGAAATTTGAAAAATACGATTTTCTTATGGCCCAGTTTTATGGCCAATCTTAAGGGGGGAAATCACAGTAGGACACAAAAAATAGGCATATTTTCGGGAATTAATTTTGGCTGAATAAAAGTATCAATCGAAAATCTGTAAAGTAGGTTTTATAGCAATACAAAAAAAGTATAAAATGTAATTTTTTCAATAAAAAATATTTAAAAATGGCGGCTGCGCAGCGTATGCCTCAAGGCGCCCTTTTTTGAGCTCGCCGAAGACATAACTCGAGCAAATTTTTACCGATTGACTTGAAATTTTGACAGTAGCTTCGAAACATCTTTCTCCACGGAGCTACGTAGGATTTTTTATTTTATATGGCTTACTTTTTTTTATCGACGATTTTATGGCGTTTTTTTTTGTTAAAAATTCAACTTTATTTTCAAACATGCACCATTTTGCGAAAAATCAATATATCGAAAAAATCCTACGTAGCTCCGTGGAGAAAGATGTTTCGAAGCTACTGTCAAAATTTCAAGTCGATCGGTAAAAATTTGCTCGAGTTATGTCTTCGGCGAGCTCAAAAAAAGGCGCCTTGGGGCATATGTTGCGCAGCCGCCATTTTTAAATATTTTTTATTGAAAAAATTACATTTTGTACTTTTTTAGTATTGCTACAAAACTTACTTTACAGATTTTCGATTGATCCTTTTATTCAGCCAAAATTAATTCCCGAAAATATGCCTATTTTTTGTGTGCTACTGTGATTTCCCCCCTTAACGTTTATTCGCAACAGGGATTTTGCGAAATTTTCCAAAATTGAGCGAATTTTGACGATTTTTGTGAAGGTTAAAATCGTCTACTACGTTACAGCGAACCGCCCCGCTACGATTTACCTTTTCTCTATTACCTTGTTCTCAAAATTATATTTTACGACACCGTGCAAGACATATCTCCAAATCTATTTGTCCGATTCACCTCAAATTCCGGACCGCAATTTCGACAGGATGATTTTTTTTCATACGTTTAGCCATTCGTTAACAACAAATTAAGACAGTTGTTTTTTCTTTGCTCGAAAATCTAACTTATCATTCCACAGCTTGCCATTATCTCACTTTCCAAAATCTCGAAATTCGACTTATTTTTGGGTTGCAAATTTCATATTAAATATCCGAATATTAATTTAAAATAAAATAAAATCTATTTTGCCCACCCCCCATACAATTAAGTGTTCAATCGCGTCCCCAGACGCACCAAAACTTTGCACACTCTTGTCGACATCCGACCGGAGTCTCCGCAAAGGTCACGCAGAAGCGCAACGGGAGGAGGCTAAATATGTAAAGGGTTGTTGCGGTGGACAAGAGTGCAAAAACGAAGAGCCGAAACGAAGAATAGACGCAACGAGAGGCGCCTTTGCCGTCCTCCGGTCCATCTTCTTCCCTGTTCGTCTTTCGCTCCTTTTTTTGTCTCGGTCGTTGGTCGTCGTCCTCGCGCGAAAGCGGCACGAGGTGTGTGTGTGTATATATATATATATAAATATATATATATAAAAGAAAAATTCACGCTCGGTGACAAGACACGACACAGCGGTTGGAGAGTTCTCGAGAGCTCGAAGATGCATCAGGGTCCGAGAGGAACGAGAGCCGCACACACAAGTGATTTGGAACACGTTGGACGTTTATAGAACAGCCTAGGCACATTGTCGAAAACATTCGACCACGCAATGTCCCCTATGTGCTTTTACCCTCTGTCTCTCTCTCTCTCTCTCTCTCTCTCTCTCTCTCTCTCTCTCTCTCTCTTGGATTCCTCGCGACAAAGCTTTGCGAGCTTTATGAGCCGTCAGCCCATTAAATCATATATACAGTCAAATCTCTCTCCCTCTCTCTTTCGTCCACATCCTTAATAGCAGAGAATACATAGTGCTGAATTTTGTACCGTTAAAACCCACCGAAAATCTGTTTTTATTCATCTTTCCTCATTATTCATCATTGTTATTCTGTTTCTTATATTTATATTTGTTGTATTATTATTCTCATTAGCCATCTTCTGTAAAAAATTAAATCTTTATATAAAAACGGTAAATAAATCTATCAATAAATAATCAAATTAAACGATGAATAAATAATTAAAGTAAAAACGATAAATTATTATTATTATTATTATTATTTTAATTCATTATTATTATTATCAACTAATATTTCGTTCCTATCTTCCCCCCCCCCTCCATGGGAGGCAACAACATTTTTTATCCAAGCCTCAATCACACCAAAAATAAACCCAAACAAAAGCTGAGCGCCCGAAGTGTATCGAGGCGGTAAGGATCGAGAGCGATTGAATTTTGCACCGTTAAAACCCGCCGAAAATTTGTATTTTATTTTTCTTTTCCTCATTATTTATCATTATTATTATTCCGTTTCTTATTCTTATATTTGTAGTATTATTATTCTCATTAGCCTTCTTCAAAAATTAAATCTTAATATAAAAACGGTAAATAAAGCTGGGAATAAATAATTAAATTAAACGATAAATAAATAATAAAAATAAAAAGGATGAATAATAAAAATAATTATTATTTTAATTCATTAGTATTATCCACTCATATTTCGTTCCCATCTAACCCACACATCCCTTATGGGAGGTGACAAAAGTTTTTATCCAAGCCTCAATCATCCCAAAAATAAACCCAAACAAACCCGCCGAAATTATGTTTTTTATTTTTATTTTCCTCATTATTTTTAATTATTATTATTTTGTTTCTTATCCTTATATTTTTATTATTACTGTTATTCTTATTAGCCTTCTTCTTCGAAAATTAAATGTTAAAGTTAAAATTATAAAGTAAATCTCGCAATTTTTATAATAATAATTACTATTATTATTGTTATTTTTATTCGTGATTATTATTATCTAATACTTCGCTCCTATTTTACCCAAACCTTCTCCCCCCTCATGGGAGGCGACAAAAGTTTTTAGACAAGCTTCAATCATCCCAAAAATAAACCCGAACAAAAGCTGAGCGCCCGTAGTGTATCGAGGCGGTAAAGGTCTTGGGCGTTTAAATTTTGCGCCGTTAAAACCCGCCGAAAATTTGTTTTTTATTTTTCCTTTCCTCATTATTCATCGTTATTATTATTCTGTTCATATCCCTATATTTTTATTATTACTGTTATTCTTATTAGCCCTTCTTTTTCGAAAATTTATAAAAAAGATTATTTTCCTTTATTTTTTTTTAATTTATAAATTTTTTTTTAAATTTATAAAATTTAAGAAAAATTATAAAATAAATCTTGCAGTTTTTATAATAATAATAACTATTATTGTTATTATTTTTTATTCGTGATTATTATTGTTACTATCCAATGTTTCTTTCCTATCGTACTCAACCCTTTTTTCCCTCCTATATGGGAGCGCAGATTTTTTTTTCCCCCAATCTTCATTATACCCAACATAAACCCAAACAAAAACTGAGCCTATGTAGTGTATCGAGGCGGTAAAGATCGAGGGCGTTTGACGGTAGACACACGCGAAGACCATAGGAGTCATCGCGTTAGCCCGCAGCGTTGCCGGGTAAAATGGAAACGACGCACGGAAGTGCGTTGTTCTCATAATGTACAATTGACTCGTCGGTATATCAGAAGTGCGCACTCGATCGGTCTCGAGTTTATGGCTCGCTTATTGATTTACGATCACCGTGCAAACCTGACAAATTACGACAATACGACGAGACACGACGGCAAACTTTTGGGGAGGAACGAGTGTCTCCGCTGTACAGCAGTGATAAACGATCTCTTGCCAAAAGGGTCGCCGGGCGCATTGACGATACACATTTGCCACTTGAAGTACAAATAAGAGAACGGACGTATCGCCCTTCTGTTCTCACAATTTATGGGCCGTTCGTTTCGTTACTAGGAATGACATCCAGGCGTATATATGTTAGGATGATTAAGGGGTTACCCCCACTTGCGATTTTGAAAAAATCGATTTTTTTTTATTGCATTTTTTTGAAGTATAAGTATCCGGCCCATACTTCTGTATGGGCCCGGAATAGATGACTCTATGTAAGTTTACAAAAAAAAATATTTTCTTCGTGTAAACTGAAATTGAAACTTTAAACGCGTTTTTCTCAAAATGGCATTTCTGAAGTCGGTGACCAAGATTACTCGAACACTAATGAACCAATCTTCTTGAAATTTTGCAGGCTTATTTAATACATAAAAATGTAGTCTTTAATCGTTCGATTTTTTTTTTCGAAAAAAAAATGGTCCTTTTATAGCCAAAAAACGGCCGTTTTTTTCGTTGAAATCCAACCATTAACTTTGACTGTCCGCCATTTTGTGAAAAATGAATATTTTTTAAAATCCTTCGATTAAAGACTAGTTTATACTTATATTTGACTAAATCCATCCGCATTTTTTTTTCAGATGATCCACTTCGCCGCAATGTTGGTCACCGCAAACCGTGTATATAAAAACATTATTTCATTGACGGCCATTTGCCACTAAACAATGTAATATTTTTTAATAAAAAAATTACTGAAAGTTCTTCAAGATGTGTTCTTTAAGATGGTATATTGATCGATTAAAAAAGTTTTGTATTTTTCTTTAAAAAAAATTCATGAAAAAGGCCTTTTTTTGCGCTACAAGTGGGGGTAACACCTTAATGAATTCCATGTTTGGCCGCATAATTAGCAGAAATACCCCTACGTGCGACGGCCTGACATTCCCACTGAATGCAATTTTCATGAATTATTTTCTACTTCTCAATCACAGTCTTTATAATCACAGGCTTTATAAAAGGATTATAAAAGGATTATAAACGGATTGCCAGTGTCCAGGGGCCCTTGAAAAATGGTGCAGTCTAGTCACTTTGGCAGAAGTGCACCGTCTGCACGAATCATTGTGTCACACATGCGAGGAAGTATCACGACAAGAGAAATACAGCTTCAATGATCGTTAATAAATCGGCAAAGATTCCGCTCGAATTCTCGGCTCGCCGACCCACGCGAGTGGATTTTGCGTTAATGAGATCGTACATGCGACACGTATATATACCCATAGGGGAAAAATTGCGAGAGAGAATAGCAAAGTTGGAGTGAATGGGCCATTAGTTTATTGGATCGAGCCCAAATCCGTTCCTTTTTTTCTTCCTCCCTGCTCGTTCTTTCCCATTCTCGTCTTTTCGTCTCACGCTAGCGTATCTCTGTCCC